>CM069458.1:57257080-57331080 GCA_035610835.1 Ophiura sarsii | reverse complement strand
ACGCAAGACTAAAAAGAACAACATGCGCACACCATATCATCTCGTTTGGCTTCTGAAGGAGGCGTTGAGATTACTATTCAGATTCAGATTCAGATGGCCATCCTCTGAAAAAAGGTCACACGCACATAAAGTCTATGCACACACAAAGTTTTTGCCAAAACTCATCACCCCAGTTCATTCTGCTAAATAATTCAGAAGGTCGCAATACACATGACCTACACCAAATAAAAGCTGAGAGGCTTAAATAGCTAACTAATACAGGGGTTCTTTTTGAGGGGAACATACGGAACAGTAAGTAAATTAAAGTTTAAAAAAGTTAAAACAATACACAATGTTATGGTATAAAACATCACAATATACTTGGTTATAACTACCACAAATCTTGGAATATAATGTGGATATATTGGTATCGATAGAAAGCTTGAAGTGTTGGCAAGAGAAATATCTGAAGTTCATGTATGTAGTAGCGATGAGTAACGAAATACGGCCACTGATAGCAATTTTCGTGAATCTTCATCCCTACAATAAAATGGACAAGTCCACATCTCTTCTGGGCAGAGACTCCCCAGTGAGCAGTCATTACATGAACGAACAAAAGAGTTTTCACACCTCTGTGGTAACAACCATGGTTTACAATAGATCATTGAGGATTTAGATTTCTAAAGAGGTCAAGTAGTATTCTTTTGTTGATGGTGGATGTTTACAATAGGACTAACTGTTATATTTATGAGAAATTAATACTGCCTAGTCCTTTCTGATAAGTCCATGGTCCATTGAACCATAATTGACCACCTGTCCAACAACATCCTGACCAGTGTTGCCAACACCGCGGTTTGGCCGCGCAATTGGGCTACTTTTGACTAGTGCGCCGCGGGTTGAAAAGGTGTGCCGCGGTTTGCTAAAAATTGGGCTACTTTCAGCAAATCTGGCCGCCGCACATAATCAAGCAGGTAATATCCTCCATTCATACTAAATTACACGGTCAATGTTTATTTCAATAGACCAAGAGAGCTCAATAGGATTTTTTTCACAGCTACATGTAGTCTCCTCAATTTCAAAAGACCAAGAGCATCCCATTCTTACTAATTAAACGGTCGATATTAATTTCAATAGACTATGTTTTTCACAGCTTCAGTAGTACCTCCACAACTGAAGGGTGTATGAAGTGATCATCCAGGCACATCAGTGAATAGAAAGTCTCCTGTTTGTGTCCCATGTGTATTGTTATTAAACTAATCGATCTCACGGCGATCTCAAGTACACAACGCTTCTTTCACGGCTTTGTTCTTGATAGATAAAGCACCGGATGTCTCCGGCACTGAAGAAGACTTGACTAGAAGAACAAGGCATAGATAGAATGGTAGTGGGATAATAAAAATGTACTTGCATGGATGTAATAGGCCTATTTCTTTCTTTGCATTATACGATTAAATAATATTAATAAATTATCCCGGTAAATTATTAATTATGACTTAATACATCAAGTTGAAAATCGGGCTAGCAATCAGAACACCTACCTGTAATTGACTGATGCGTCCTTAAACATATTACACAATATTTTCAAATATAAAGGTAGAATATAATACAAATATTTACATGATAAAAATAGAATCATGCAAGGTATTAAATTATGCTAGTATTTATATGATAATTAAGAAAAGCAAAGAGTCATATTGTCCCAGATACCAACACAAAATAACACCATTTAAAATACAAAATTAGTTGTAGGCCTTCTCAATATTTGATCATGAATATATTCTGAGTTACAGAGTGATACGATTCATAATTACCTCAAAATCATAGTTTTAGAGTGAAATTATTAGAGTGAAAGTATAAACTGTCGGGTTGTTTAGAGTAAAAATATAGTGTCGGGAAAACCCAACAGTTTATTTTCCCTCTAAAACCATGATTTTGAAGTAATTTAGAAATTGTATCGCCATGTAATTTGGAGTGTAATATTTATATGATAATAAAAAATGATAGCAAAGAGTCATTGTCCCAGATCCCGACACAAAATAACATAATTTTAAAATACAAAATTAGTTGTAGGCCTTCTCAATATTTGATTAATTTTAAAAATCCAATAAAAAGGCAATTTATCTTCAGTCCTGCCTTGATTGTCACGGTCACGTTTGTGCAGTCATAAATAACGTTAGCAAACACATTTTCGCCCAATTGGGTGTTTTCAAAGGAAATTAGGACAAATTGGGCTAAATTTACCAAAATTGGGTGTATTTGGGGGCAACTCGGCGCTTTGAAAAATTGGGCTACTTTTGGTCGTGGGCCGCGGTTTGAGCGGCGCTTGCGCCGCGCTTTGGCACCTCAAATAGTTGGCAACACTGATCCTGACGGACTCACAACATGGCTTCTGCAAACGACGCTCCTGTGACACCCAGCTGATACTTACGGTAGATGACCTAGCTAAGGGACTTGATGCTAAAGGCCAAACAGACGTGATCCTCCTGGACTTTGCCAAAGCCTTTGACAAGGTCTCTCATAGACTACTCCTTCACAAGTCCAAGCATTATGGAGTACACGGCACAACCCTAAGCTGGATCACTGATTTCTTTCACGGTCGCACCCAACGAGTCTTGGTAGACGGGAAGATGAGCAGTGAGGCAAACGTCACCTCCGGTGTTCCTCAAGGCAGCGTGCTAGGTCCACTTTTGTTCCTGATCTTCATCAACGACCTCCCTAGCTGCACAAAAAGCTCCACTACCAGACTATTCGCTGATGACTGTCTGCTCTATAAGCGTATCTCCACCAGCCAAGACGCCACTCCTCTTCAAGAGGACATGGACGCTCTCCAGAAATGGGAACGTACAAAGTACCTGGCTAATGGAGTTCCACCCGTCGAAGTGCAAGGTTACGAGTCACCAACAAGAGGAAGCCTATTACATCTACCTATTACATCCACGGAGAGGTCCTCGAGGAAGTTAACTCCGCTATTATACTTTAGGACTGCATCTTGACTCCAAACTCAACTTCAACACCCACGTGAACTCCACTACCAAACGAGCCAACTGCACACGTGCCTTTCTGAGCCGAAACCTGAGGAAGTGTGGTCGTAAAATCAAAGAGGCAACCTACATGTACAAGGCCTACATTCGACCCATAGTTGAGTACGGCACTGCAGCATGGGACCCTCACACACAACGCAACGTTAAAAAGGTGGAGCAAGTCCAACGAAGCAGTGCCAGATACGTCACCGGAATTTATGACCGTAGACGCAGCGTCACACCAATTGTGGAATCCCTCCAATGGCCCTCGCTGCAGAGGAGACGTCTCCAAACCCGGCTGTGCATGCTATATAGAATCCGCTACAATCTGGTTGATATTACCTGGAAAGACCACCTCATAGAGGCCACATCACAAACCAGAGGACACAACTCCCGTTTCTGGACACCACACTGCTCAACTCAGAGGTACTCCTCATCTTTCCTCCAATGCACCTTACGTGACTGGAATGCCCTTGACAAGGATCCTGCTCAGTACCCATCCCTTAATGCCTTCAAATCAGCATTGAGGGGAGCGTCCAGATAACTCTGCCAGCACTATCCAGTTTTTTATGCATCTGTAAATATGTTACTTGCACCTGTAAATATGTATACATGATGGCTGCGTCCTTGTTTGAACAACACGCGCGCATCCACACACAGTTCGACTATCTTCAGTTACTGAAGTTTGAACTTTACAAGAAGAAGAAGAAGAAGTAGTAGTTGTCCACGGTTTATTCCGTACGGGACGTCTAGCAAGATATAGCCAAAAAAAACCCAGGAAACATGTTGTTTCATCCCAAAACGGTTTCATCCCAATAATTTCAGCTACCGTTTCATCTCAGTACCGGTTCATCCCGAAGCCGTTTGATCCCAATAATACGCTTTCATCCCATTACGGTTTTATCCCAATTGAAATATTGATTTGTTGGTTCCGGGGATAAAGGTGAGACGAACTCGAATGCGCAAAGGTATGGGGGAGTGGTTTCTCGGGCTCATCCCGGGGAGAATAGCAGGGCGGCACTTACACGGGGCATTTGTTCCGTTGTCCATGACGGTCACAGCTCACTATCTCTGGCTGGATCTGCAATACAAATGTACAGGACGGTGTGGGCCTGGGGATAGCGACCCGTGCACAGCCGTCGGCGCGCCGGGAATGTTAATGGTGTCATGCGCTGCCTAATGGATGCGACTTCGCGATGCATTACAAGAATATTATATTCAATAGGCCTATTCATTTACATTTCAAATGTTAACAACTTCAAACAGGCAGTGGGCCGAAACACCAAATAACAATGATATTATACAAATGTTACAAGCTAATAAATGAAACCCCTTTGTGTAAGGTCATTCTGGAACAAAATAATTAAATATTATTTTGCTATTCCTTTTTACAAACGAGGCTAGGGAGCCCTATAAGTAAGATTTTAATTTCGCTAAAATTCACAAAACCTCTATCACTTAAATTTAAAATGGCTATAGGATCATTATATAGATACGGGTTGACATTAATACCAGCAGTAGCACATTCAAATTAGAGAAATTAAAATAAGGATGGTTATTCTTACAAGGCTTTAGGATAGGAACGGGTAGTGTTTTGCCAATTCACCAGATGTTCATATGCAGTGACATTTTCCCCCTATATATGCCTATTTACTGGTGGTAACAATTTTACAATACTAACCGCATACGGATCAGCACACATGCCGACACCCGAGACTTACGGGAAGCACTTCACCTTCATCCCGGTAGCACATTCAAATTAAAGAAATAAAAATGAGGATGGTTATTCTTGCAAGGCTTTAGGATAGGAACGGGTAGTGTTTTGCCAATTTGCCAGATGTTATGCGGTGACATTTTCCCCCACCCCCCGAATCCCGGGGACGGAAATTCGCCGGCTGGTCGTATAGCCTGCCGTAATACACACGTACACTATAAGGATTAAGAAAAATCAGCCCTCTTTGTACAACAAAACGTTGATTCAAAAATGCTGATCGAGCCGCGATCATCAGCATTTTACGTCAGACAGTGTTCTCCTGCAGCACGCATGATACATAACGCGAACCATATTGACATAGAGGGCGTTTTTAAGAAAAGGTTCAATAAATAGCGATGGAATTGTTTTAATCAAGTTTTGCTCTGTTTTTGTAAGTAAACAACACATGGTAATTTTTAACATTCATCTTGAATTATGAAGTAAATTAATTATAAAAAAATAATAAATCTTCAACACTACTTTGTGTCCCTAAAAGTAGTTTTAGAAATCGATTTGCCAATAACCTGAAGTAAGCATAATAATAACCTTGTCTGGCGAATTAGCACAATAACAAGAAAAGATGCATTGTACAATTCCTGAAACTTTTTTTCGCATGATAGAAACCATGTGAACACGATCTAGTGCTGCTGCTTGCTGCACATGATTTTTTGACATCCTTATTCCAAAATTAAAATGTTCCTGTCTGACTTTACCTATTTTATCAGCCTGTCAGGTGTGTAGGTCAAGGGATGATTATGTAATCGTTTTGGAGGTTGTTTTGCGATAAATATGCATGCGTTTTAAATCCGTAATTTCAAAAGTTGTTTTTGGACAAATAATTGTATGCTACCGATATGAAATAGCACACTTTATGGTGTTACTACTTTTAACAAGCTGACAGTACAGAAGACGCCCTACGTTAGCAGATTATGCAATACGTCATGTTTTGAGCTCACTGTGTTATGTTACTATGCTGCGAAAACAAAACATTACAATGAATACCTTAAATGTATCATTTATCAACCCTACCTCAAGGTGTGATTCTTGATCCCTGCACATAGTTCCACTTTCCTGTGTTCGCTCTATCTCTGTGTATCTCCTGGCTCCGGTTGGACATTGTTTTTTGTGGTTTTTTGATGTATTTTTGTTTGTTGTTAAAATGTGAGGTTCTGATTTTTGTCCTGGGCTTCAATCTGCCTTCTTTTTTTCTCGCATTGTATAATTTATGTCAGTGATTGCTTAAATAAAGATTGATTACACACTTAAAACTTTTAATTTAAAAAAGAGAAATTTATACACTCTTAGTAGTGTCGAACCAATCAGAAAGCAAGAAACTAAAATATGCGGAGTGCATTGAAAGTGTCTGATGCACTCCGTGTGTGCACCGTTCAATGCGCGCACCACACTCTTTGTTTTGATTCGTTGTTCAGGCATCGTGGGTTCGCTGATTTTCACAGCAGGTGTTGGTATGTTTTTATTTGTTATTACATAGATCAAAATTACGCTCAAATTGTGAATTTTGATTTGTATATAGTGTCATGTATGAATTATTAATCACATCCAAAAATATAGTCCCTAATTAAAATAATTGTTTTGTTTTGTTTTTCTTTCAGATATGATGAACATATTAAAAGTGAGTGTAGGCCAGGCCTGTTCCTACCATGCGATCAGAGGAGGGACATCATCATCATTGTTATCCCATAATTTCCATCATCAAAATCTCATACCAGCATTCATTAGACATGTCAGTGCTCACCATAAAAGAGGAATATCCCCTATATATCGCCATATTTCTAGCCCATATAGGCCAAAGATGGTATCATGTTTACGAGGATTATGCTCAGCTATGACAGGTGTAGTGAATAAGGCACCAGTATTGAAGGTAGCTACCAGAGCATTCATGACTTTGGGATTAATATCGTTAACTTGTGGAGCAGTGTATGCATACTTGGACGAGGCTCAAAGACGGAGATTACATGTTAATGTTGGAAGTTATGGACGATTTGTAGGGTGAGTGCTGAATTGGCCTAAGGCAATAAATAGGGTACTGCATGTAGCTACATGTATGCTTCAAATCAGCTTTTTCAACCTTTGTTTCTCACCATTTATAGTCACACATCCATTTACTACCCTAACCGTTGATAGAATTTGCTGTAATGTATACCCTAAAGTGTGATACCTTCTGAAAAGCATTAATGTCAATGATGTTGGGTAGTAATATAACAACCCTTTTCCAGTGTTGTATTCAAAGGGAGGTGGGCACCTGGAGGTGTTGGTGCATCAATCATATGGGGGGGGGGGGGGGGGGGGGGGATTTGCATCCATTTGGGGGGGATTTAAGAGGTTTTGCATCATTTCTATCAAATGTCAAGACATCAGTCGGGATCAAAACCAAATTAGTACAAAAATAAGCACATTTTCCAATGCGAGGAAATTTCATTTGACCCCTGTTTAGGTGAATGACCTCTAGCGACCCCGTATGAAATGTCACGACTCCCCTGTCGACCTGCTTGCCGAATGGTTCGATGTTTTGATCTGACTAATTTGCATCTTTCCCGGAGATGCGGGCATTCCAACTGAAGTATTTCTAATATTTCAAACTAGAAACACGGGTCACCCTGACGTGACGTCACCCCATGTCACGCGCCAGCCCGTCACCTAAATTTCGCTTGGACACCTCGAAAGTTGTGTTTTTGCGGAGCTCCCGTTATACTGGATTTTTAGGATCTTGAGTTGAGAATTTTGTCACGAGGCGTGCATAATTCGTGTGGGTGATTTTCCTGGATTTTATACGCTTAAAATCGGACCGTTTTGGTTTCATTTCGGACCTTTATAGTAACAAATTCATTTAAAAACTGAACGTAAAATTCTAAATTTTCCGAGGAGTCCGCCATTTTACTTGTGACGTATACAATATGGCGGCTCTTTGTTTTTAGTAATAATATTTTCCGCAAGTCCGGATACGCTTTGGATCTTTATTGAACTCGTACTGGAATCGCTGGGATTATTATTTGTGACGGACAATATCGTTTATGGATCTTGGTGATGTATCTTTATATAAATCGATGTAGTCTGTGTAATGTAGTTATTAACGTGTATACCCTATATTATGTATCCTTACAGCTTTTGGAACGAAAGCCCTCTGTGACATATAATAGAGTTGAGTCACAGATAATCCCCTTCAGTGGTAGATAACCCATGTCATACACGTTTGACTGAATTTCTATCTTTATTCATATGGCCATGCGTTTTGAACTCGCCACCCAAAAATGGTGGTGTTGTTACGTATTTTCAAATAGTGATCTGTTTAATTCATCATATCTCAGCAAAACAAAAAGCTATAGTCATGTATTTGGTCTCATTTAAAAGCTAATTATTATGACTAACAAACCTGTAAATATGAACGATATAGCTTCTCAATTAACGAAGTTGTGGTTGATTGAATTGCGAACCGTCAAGGTGGAGGAGGGGGGGGGAGGAGGAGGGGGGGGAGGAGGTACACATAAACTCTATGGGAACGGGGCGTTTCGCGTGTGTAAACTTAATTAAATTCACTACTGCTAAAGTACTACAGGGGCTACAAACTTGATTTTGGTCTTAATTTACAGCTAAACAATTCTGCTAATTGTTTTTAATCATTTTGAACTCTTTGTGATTGGTTTAGTCTATAAAATACGAACTTTTACGTACGAAACTACCCGTTTTCATATTGAACACTGTAGTAAGTATTGCGGATGTCTTCAAAATCTAAAAGTTGCTGTATTTTTTAAATTACTTATCCTATCATAGTCAAAGTATACATTTTCTGAAGGGAAATTTGATAAGGAATCCAAATATGGACTTACTTTTTCAGTTGGGGTTAGGGTTAAAATGTTTCAGTTCAAAATATGTTGAATTGTAGAAAAAAAATAACATAATTTGGAACACCCTGTATTCTGAGATTAACAAACAACTGTGATTTTTCTTTCTCCAAAGTCAGTAGGCTTCCCCCATCCTCTAACCATATAAACATTGTTTACTTTCAGTTTATTACTGTAAGTTAGTAATAAGCAATGCATTAAGTAACCCACTTTTTATCCGGAATTTATTTTTTCCACCCTGTATAATTTCAAGGTCACCCTGTATAATGAGTTGAAATGTGTATATTTAGATTGCTTGTGTCTTCAGCTTTCCAAAAATGTATACTTTTGCTAGTTTAGGGTTGATAATTGTGGAGATATTCTAAATTGAAACTCAATTGGTGTAAAAATTCATAATATTTGTGATGTAACGCTAAGGGTGGCGAGTTCATAACGCATGGCCATATATCAATAGATTGATTAAAATTCTTCTTACTACATTACTAAATCAGCCCAGCAGCCTTGTACTTTTCGCCGCTTAGCGCTTGGTTTACTACCTATCTACGTTATAACTTCTACAGCGTTCTGTGTACCATAATTGATCATGTCGCACCAATGTACTGAGTGCCCCGTTCTCATTCCCGATTGGGACTTACATGTATTATGTCTTGCCCACCGATCGTGCTCACGTGCAGATCAAATGTGCTTCCTTTTGTAAGGGCCTTACTGCTGTGCATTTTGATGCTTTGGAGAAGGGCTTTGCGAAAGGGTTGCGCACCCGCAGTATCAGTGTTGTTAATGTTGTAGGTAGAAAGTCCGTCGGTACGTCCGACGGCCTCCTTCTCACGGGGGAGGGAAGCTCTGTTACCGGAGCTTCCGTGGCTGTTTCGGCTAACGATCAGGCTCGGCCTGATCGGCATGTAGAAACGGTCGGCGTGAGTGGTGGAAAGGCGGGACTGGTCCCCGTTGAGTACACTACTCCGTCAGGCGAGCTAGGCGAAAGCTCGGGGGTTATGTCGACCCCTGAGTTAGTACCTTTCACGCCGGGTGCCAGTAGCAGCGGTCCGAGAGAATCGGTGCCCGCAGGGCTGCAGCTACGGCGCTTTCTGCCAGTGAGAGTATGGGCTCGCTGGCTCGCTGGCTCGCTGGCTCGCTGGCTCGCTGGCTCGCTGGCTCGCTGGCGGTGGGAGTCGCCCTAGCTACCTCGGGTAGCCTGGGTACACCTACCAGCCAGTCGGTGGTAACAACGATGGCGGGCGGTGGCGGGCGGCCCTGAGCCTGCCGTTGTTTGTTCCGCTAGTAGACCTCTCCGAGATCTACCCCGCCCCCCGGTTTTCCTGTCGGCTTACGATTAGCCACGGTTGATAACCAGGGAGTGATTAGCCATAATCGCCCTATTCAGGCAGGATTGAGTGCTCACTCGTCCACGCCGAATGATGGTATTATGTCTAGTGGATTTACCAGTCATTATCCTCCTGGTCACGGTGATCGAGGATTAGGACAAGGTTATCCCATGATGAGTACCATTCCAACCGCTTCGGTGGCTGCGGATAATACTCATGCGTTCTACTCTAACGCTCCTATGCAGCAACAGGCTTTGTTGCAGCAAGGGGGGGGGGGGGGGGGGGGGTGAGTGGTTACGCCACAGCGGCAGGCTGTATGCCGAGTGCAGGGCCCTGGGCCCAGTACCAAGCATATCAACCTTGGGCGCAAGCACCAGCATGGCAAGGGTCGTACAACCCTTTGCTTACGCAGGCTGCTAGCCCTCCCGCTTACCCGTACGGTGTAGGAGGTTGGCAGTACGGACAGCCGCCGGGTATGGTTTACCCGTGGCAGTCTGGACAGCCAGCCGGCATGCAACTCGCCTCTCAGGTGCAGTGCGTGCCGCCTCCTCAAATTCCGTCGGTAGTTAGTGCTGGGAATCCCACGGTGAACCCTGTTCGCCCGGATCTCGGCGGGAGTACATGTACCCCCTCTTCATCAGTACCCGTCCAAGTCCCTGTGCCGGTTGCCGGCGTGGTGGATATGGATGTGTGTTCGGATGATGCCCGTCCAGAGAGTGAGGATGAATCCGAGTCGGATTCGTCTGACACTGCGGACGAGGGAAAGGGGTCGGGAGAGGATGATGAGTCGGATTCCGACGAGTCGGTGCCTCTTCCCCCGCTACCAGCTGAGGAGAGAGTTAATGGCTTTCCGTTAGACACGCACTCGATTTTGTCCCGCGTTGCGCGGGACTTAGGCATTGCCTACGAGTCGCGTCGTCCAGCGGTGACACCTAGTGTTTTAGCGCTACGTGTCCATTACTCTCGGAATCAGTTGAGCCAGCGCTGACTCTTCCTGCAGACTTGGCGTCTGTCTGGGAGGCGGCGAAGTCTCCTCCGTCTAAGAAGGCCTACAAGAAAGGCTGTCTAGTGACGGACGATGACTTTAACACGTATCTCAAGGTGCCTACCATGGACCCGGAGATACAAAAACGCCTACCAGTTGAGGGAAAAGCTCATGATCATGGAACGTACTCCCCGTACTGGGAGGAGTGTTTGAAGTCCATTGACAGTCGCCTACGGGCGTCTATCAGGCTTTCCGCATTCAGTTCCACCGTAGCGGAACACCTTACGAGGTTGACTGCTTCGGGATCAGGCGTCGGCGTCGGAGATTGCTCGTGAGGCGTATCTGTTGTCAGATCTCTCTCACAAGTCCTTGCAGTCTTCGATGGCCGCGGCTCACCGGCTTACATCTCTACGCCAATCGAACGCACTCTCCCTCCTGAGCTCGACCTATGGGCAGCAGTTCGCTGACTCGCTCAATAAGGTCGAGCTCTCTACTCAAGGATTTCTTTTCGGAAACCGCTTCTGCGAGCTGGTGGAACAGCGAGCTAGAGAGGTTCTCGATGAGAAGTCACTGGTAGATACAGAGGCGGCGTTGAAGAGCCAGAAGAGGAAGAAGAAATCGAAGAAATCTGGTAAACGGAGATCTTCGACGAAACCTGCCACTTCAGCTTCTTCTGGTGCAGTACCTTCGGTAGCCTTGCCTGCTGCCGCCTCGGCTCCTTCCTCTGGGAAGAGACGCCGTGGTGGCCGGGGGAAGTCTTCTGGTCCAGCAGCGTCCAAGGGCAGTAAACGCCCGAAGACCTCTGGTAAGAAGCCTTCTTCCTGAGGGTGCGGCGCCTGCCATCCACTCGTCCGGGGAGCTCTTAGCTCCTCTGCAGACAGTGGTGTCACCAGTGGACTCGTATCCACCGGTGGGCGGGCGCTTGCTTCAGTTCAGCGCGGAATGGATCACCATTTCGCCGTCCAACTGGCTACTGGAGACGGTAGAGCGGGGTTACAAGATCGAGTTCACTCTCACCCCGCCAACGCACTCGCGTCGCAGGCAAACCTTTTTGCCCGCCGACAGAGTACTTCGATCACTCCTCTTGAACGAGGTAGCGTCCCTAGTGGACAAGAGGGCTATAGTCCCAGTCTTCCCCCCGTTTCACTGGGGTTTTTGGTCTACGTTCTTCCTAGCACCAAAGAAGACAGGCGACTGGAGACCAATTCTCAACCTGAAGCCGCTGAACCGGTTTATCAAACCTCAGCGTTTCAGGATGGAAACATTGGCCTCCGTCCTCCATTGCCCGATCAAAGGCTGTTACCTTCACGTTCCGATTGCTCCCAAAGACCAGAAATGGTTGCGTTTCCAAGTACAAGACCAGGCGTACATGTTCACATGTCTGCCCTTCGGCCTCTCCACGGCGCCCAGGGTGTTTACCCGGGTAGTGAGAGAGGTGGGAGCATACTTGAGACGCCGGGGCGTCAACATATGTCACTGTCAGTATCTGGACGATTGGCTGGTGTATGCGAAGTCTCGAGAAGAGACAGTGCACCACATACAGCTAGTCATCCAGGTGATTACGCGACTGGGCTTTGTAGTGAACTACAAGAAATCCAATCTCGTTCCGACACAGTCTCCGATATACCTCGGGGCACGACTAGACCTGTCGAAGGGTCGGGTTATGCCTTCCCTGGCACGAGTAAACAACATGGCTGCTTGCGCTCGCATCCTAGCGGAAGCGAGTGTAGCGCCGGCGGTAGCATGGCTCAAAGTATTGGGCCTTATGGCCAGCATGGTAGATCTGATCCCGCTCTGTCGGTTCCATATGAGGATAATTCAGATTCACCTGCTGGCGCACTACAAGCCAAGCGTTCACTCAGTGTCCAGGATGGTTCGTATCTCAGACCTGATCAAGGAGGAACTCCACTGGTGGTACCAACCTGTCAACCTGACAACGGGGATGGTTTTTCCATCTCCACCGATGAGTCATGTCATCACGACAGACGCGTCTCTGTCGGGTTGGGGAGGCCATTGGCTAGACAACCGCGCCTTCGGCCGGTGGTCGAGCATAGAGGCTCAGGTACACATCAATCTGCTCGAACTTTGGGCAGTGGAGAAGACTCTCCTATGGTTCGAATCCGATCTACAGGGACACAATGTCCTTGTCCAGACGGACAACTCGACAGTGGTAGCTTACCTGAACAGGGAGGGCGGGACAAGATCTCCCACCCTTTGTTGCCACACCATGAGACTCATCACATGGTGTCGAGATCACCAGATCACACTGCGGGCGATTCACATCGCGGGTGTCACGAACATCCTTGCAGACGATCTTTCCAGGGGACGAACTTCCGACCCCACGGAGATATCGTTAGCACCTCAGATAGCACAGACAATCTTTGTACGATTTTGTCACCCAGCGATCGACCTGTTTGCGTCATACCAGAACAAACAGCTACCGGTGTATTGCTCTCGGACTCGCGATCCGGGGGCGTACGCCGCAGACGCTCTGTCAGTGGATTGGACGGGACTGACGGCTTACGCCTTCCCTCCAATCTCGCTGCTTCCAAAAGTGGTAGAAAAGGTGGCAAGAGACGACTGTTACGTCCTGCTCATAGCCCCTTTCTGGCCGAAACACGTGTGGTTTCGACCGATGGTAGATCTTCTTGTGGGTCGCCCCATGTTGCTACCTCCACTTCAGGACCTGCTCAGGCAGGGAGTTCACGGCGAATTCCTTCCAAACGAGCACCTACGGTTGACTGTTTGGCCATTATCCGGCAACGATGCCAGGAGAAAGGCTTTTCTCGAAGGTCTGCAGGCTTGGTCGCCTCAGGTCGACGCCAATCCACGCTCAAGACTTACTCTAAGCGTTTGGCTCCCTACTATGAGTGGTGTACTGAGAGAGATATCTCTCCCACTCGAGCAGATGTAAATAGCGTTTCGCTATTTTTAACCGATAAGTTTGATACAGGACTCCAGGCAGCTACTGTCCGGAATTATAAGTCCGCGATCATGTCAGTCCACGTAGGTTTTGAGGACGGATCCACTGTCAATGACGGCGGTGAGATCAGTCTTCTACTGAAGGGGAGGTTCAAGGAGAGACCACCAGTCAGGAAGATCGTACCTGCCTGGGAACTTAACACTGTTCTCGAGTACATTAAGGGTCCGCCTTTTGAGCCTATGGCGAAAGCGACCCTCAAATATATTACTCTTAAAACTGTTATTCTCGTGGCCCTTGCTTCTGCGCAAAGGTCTTCTGAACTTCATGCATTGTCATTTTCTTCAATGTCTCTTTCTCGCGCGGGTGTGACGATGTCTTTTGTTCCTGGCTTCATGGCCAAGAACGAGACTAGTTCGCACTCGTACTCCACCCTTTACCTTCCCTCTCTCAGTGCGGGTTCTTCCGTGCACGATGATAGCCTGATAGGTTATGGTGCCCCGTTCGCTGTCTAAGGTATTACTCAGATAGGACGTCCGGAGTGCGAGGTAAAAACAATGATCAACTATTTTTGACGCACTCCGAGCCACATAAGCCCGCGGCGAAAAGTACAATAGCTCGTTGGCTGGTTCAGGTAGTCAAAGACTCCAATGCAATTATAAATGACGAGCGTGTTACGGCACACTCTACTCGTAGTATTGCTACCTCATGGGCCTACCACCGGGGGTTGTCCGTGAGAGAAATATGTGAGGCTGTTTCATGGAAGGCCGCCTCAACGTTTTCCGCTGCCTACTACAGGAGCATTAACGGAAACTCGCTCAGGGGGAAGTTCGCCCGCACGGTTCTAGCCGGACCTGTTGCAGGCAGACATCCAAGAAATTAGGTTAGTTGGTCTATCAGTTATTTATTTATAGGTTTGAGCTAGGCTTCTTGGGTTTTTAGTAAAAACGCTAAACTGAAGCTAAGCTTACCTTGGTTCGATTTTCTGGTTCTGACATCAGTATGATGTGGGCCTTTCAAGATCTGATCCTTTAAATTAATAAATAATATACACGGTGTTTGGCTTTTTTTCGCACCTCCTCCAGTGTTCTGTGCTAAACTGGGTTGATGCAAATTAGTCAGATCAAAACATCGAACCATTCGGCAAGCAGGTCGACAGGGGAGTCTCTCCCAGAACTTATTGTTCTTGGGACTCCCCTGTCGAAGCCTGCTTACCGTGGTTCGATGTTTTGATCGCCCGGCCGCCCGACCCCCTGCGATAAAAAAGCAGAAGTAGTTTGGATTATTTCGAGGTTGTCCAAGCGAAATTTGGGTGACGGGCTGGCGCGTGACATGGGGTGACGTCACGTCAGGGTGACCCGTGTTTCTAGTTTGAAATATTAGAAATACTTCATTTGGAATGCCCGCATCTCCGGGAAAGATGCAAATTAGTCAGATCAAAACATCGAACCACAGTAAACAGGCTTCGACAGGGGAGTCCCAAGAACAATAAGTTCTGGGAGATTTTACTCCAAGAGCAAGCTATATGTACATAGATCAAAGGAATCTTTGACCAATTCTGACAATCATCGGTCATTTCCTCTCAGATAAGTAGTATTTTGAATGGATGGAGTGAAATTTACATTTTGACCCCTAGTGACCTTTTTGTGACCTTTGACCCCAAACTCATGATTGACTTTTTTTCTTGGCTTATCAATGCGCACAAAATGAATAAAGTCCGGTCAAAATCAGATGATGTCTTCAATTTTATTGCTGTATATAGGTTAATGACCCCTAGTGACCTCATATGAAATGTCACTTTTACTCCAGGAGCAACCTACATGTATGTACATGGATCCAAGGAATCTTTTGACCGATTCTGACAATCATCGGTCATTTCCTCTCGGACAAGTAGTATTTTGAGTGTATGGAGTGAACATTTACATTTTGACCCCTAGTGACATTTTCATGACCTTTGACCCCTAAGTCATGATTGACTTTTTTTATTGGCTTATCAATGCGCAGAAAATGAAACAAGTCCGGTCAAAATCAGACAATGTCTTCAATTTTATCACTGTATATAGGTCAATGACCCTAGTGACCCCATATGAAATGTCACTTTTACTCCAAGAGCAACCTATATGTACATGGATCCAAGGAATCTTTTGACTAATTCTGACAATCATCGGTCATTTCCTCTCGGACAAGTAGTATTTTGAGTGTATGGAGTGAAAATTTACATTGTGACCCCTAGTGACCCCAAATATGTTTTGATTTTAAAAAACGAACTATTATATTGCGTACGGTCAAGAGGAATATGTTGACCGATCCTAGGTTATTTCACTAAATTGCAAGGTGGTTTAAGAGAAAATCACGTTTTGACACTTGTGTGACCTTTGAAGTTTGACCCCCTAATGTTTGAAAACCTGAGTAGTGGTGCACATAAGGGTACTTATGACTAAATATGGTCAAAATCGGCCCAAGGGTTACTGAGCTATAGGTCTCATGACAGAAGAAGAAACAAGACGAATACAGTATATTAGTCGTTATGAATACAGTATATAAAAGTCGTTTCTCGACTAAGAAGAATACTGTTTTAAGTTTATAGTTAAATCATACTTGGAGGCGTTACTATGTTATTACTCAAATAATACTATAAGAGACGTAGTCAATCAATTATGTTCTGCATAGCAGGGAGCCATGTTGCGAAGTGCTGCGCGATATTCCATAACAAATACGATACACATCTTACATTATAGGCATGGGCAATATCGTAACAAATACGATTACAGTATATTAGTCGTTTCTCGACTAATATAACAAGCGCACACCAATCTCTAAACAAGCACACACCACCTCACACACCACCTATCTTTAAAACTTTTAATGCTATCTATTTCAACTACACATTTCAGTCCTATATGTTGACCATACTCTATTTTGCCCTGCAGTTCCGCAGCTATTGGTCTTCAAATCTCATTGGATTATTGGTGGACATTCTATGGACTAGATGAACATTCAGATGAGTATACCACACTGATCAAATCATGTCACCAGAGGGCAGCAGACAGATTATACCATGGATGTGTTCAATATGGAGGACTCTATGTAAAATTAGGTCAGGGTTTAGCTGCAATGAACCATCTGTTACCTGAGGAGTATGTAGAGACTCTTCATAAACTGGAAGATCAAGCCTTAAACCGTAGACCAAATGAGGTTAGTACACATAATAAACACCAAGTCATATAGAAATGCTGATTCCATGTATACCAACTGAATAAGTATCATAGCATTAGGCCAAGTAAACAAAAATCAAGTACAAAGTATATTTTCCACGTCATGTCCATGTTTTTCCTCTGGACCAATTTTTGTGTTATTTGTTATTTGATAGAAAACCCAAAATAAAGAATGTAAACAAACCAGGAAGAAATCAAAAATGTTATACCTTTTTTTGCAATTGCATTTAAACGGCTATACATCCGTACTCTTTGTTTTTATGCTACCTGAATGTAAATGTGAGGTTAGAGCACATTACAGCAGCTATTTTACAGCAGCTATTTTAGATATGGTAGCCATCTTGGAAAAAATGTATATAATTACAAATAATAATGGCCTCCCTCACCGATTTTTGAAAAAATCTGGACTGATATACTTTTTTTTACTTGGCCTTTGTACAATGTATGTATCCCACTCCCAGTGATGAAATGCGTCATCAGTTAAGCTTCAACACTAGAGTTTATTCTCTGATTGTGTTAGAATTACACATGTAATAAGCACCAGTCATTATGATTGCATTATTACACATAAAATAATGACTGGTGCTCACAAACGTGTGATCTAACTTCACATTTACATTCAGGTACATGTAGCATAACCATTTCTTTAAGCCCTGAACCCCATGAAATCCCATTTGAAAACTATGCCCCATCTCCCCAGGCGCTGATGGCGGGTAATAAATGCCGATGGAATTGTTAATTACGGGCGTGTGACCCCTGGACGAGTGAAATAAGACACTGAATTCCATGCTGGTGGACCTGGGTTCGACTCCCGCCGCCGGCAAGTCCGGTTTCCCCTGCTAAATTTCACCCATTTTCACCCCGGATAGTTTCTTTCAACATTTCCATCCCAAAAGTGTTAGGGTTAAAGTAGGATGAGATGTTAAATTATCCCAGTCTCCTACGTAAAGAGAAAGGAATCTGTATCCCCTATTTCAAATACAAGAATTGTGTCAAATGTCAAGGCATGTAAAGCTTATGTAATTATACTCAATTATTGAGTTCTGTATGGAAGTCGAAGAATGAAGTTGTGTGCATTATATTTTCCATGTCAAGCCAGATTAAAAAACAGTTTTTAAATTTGTGATCTTTTTACAAAGACCTGTTATTTATGAAAGAAAAAAAGCATTCAGTCTCCCATGGACCACTTCCATGAGAAGAAATTGATGGTGATGCAGGTGTTTTACTGAATCTTGAAGGGCTCAACCAATTGACCACCTAATTTGAATAGAAATTTTGCCTAATTGCATTCACAGTCACCATATTTCCTGTGTAGGCTTCCCATCATACTTTGGGCATCAGTACTTGGTATGAGACAAATAAGTGTTTTCCCCTACTTGGTCTAAGCATAGAAATTGCCATTACTCTGGTTCTGACTCATTTCTGGTATTCAGATTCTAATAGAAAGAATTCTATTGAAATACATAATTGTTCACTTTGATTTTTTTTAAATATTTACTTTTTCAGTTAGTTAAACTATTCCAAGAAGACTTTGAGTGCACACCCCATGATTTATTTGCTGAGTTTGATGAAGAACCAGTTGCTTCTGCCAGCCTAGCACAAGTACACAGAGCTGTGACGCATGATGGTCAACGTGTGGCAGTAAAGGTTGGTTAGGGACAGTTGTACATAGAGCTGTGACGCATGATGGTCAACGTGTGGCAGTAAAGGTTGGTTAGGGACAAGTACATAGAGCTGTGACGTATGATGGTCAATGTGTGGCAGTAAAGGTTGGTTAGGACAAGTACATAGAGCTGTGACGCATGATGGTCAACGTGTGGCAGTAAAGGTTGGTTAGGGACAAGTACATAGAGCTGTGACGTATGATGGTCAACGTGTGGCAGTAAAGGTTGGTTAGGGACATAGAGCTGTGACGTATGATGGTCAACGTGTGGCAGTAAAGGTTGGTTAGGGACAAGTACATAGAGCTGTGACGTATGATGGTCAATGTGTGGCAGTAAAGGTTGGTTAGGGACAGTTGTACATAGAGCTGTGACGTATGATGGTCAATGTGTGGCAGTAAAGGTTGGTTAGGGACAAGTACATAGAGCTGTGACGTATGATGGTCAACGTGTGGCAGTAAAGGTTGGTTAGGACAAGTACATAGAGCTGTGACGCATGATGGTCAACATGTGGCAGTAAAGGTTGGTTAGGGACAGTTGTACATAGAGCTGTGACGTATGATGGTCAACGTGTGGCAGTAAAGGTTGGTTAGGGACAAGTACATAGAGCTGTGACGTATGATGGTCAACGTGTGGCAGTAAAGGTTGGTTAGGGACATAGAGCTGTGACGTATGATGGTCAATGTGTGGCAGTAAAGGTTGGTTAGGGACATAGAGCTGTGACGTATGATGGTCAATGTGTGGCAGTAAAGGTTGGTTAGGGACAGTTGTACATAGAGCTGTGACGTATGATGGTCAACGTGTGGCAGTAAAGGTTGGTTAGGGACAAGTACATAGAGCTGTGACGTATGATGGTCAATGTGTGGCAGTAAAGGTTGGTTAGGGACATAGAGCTGTGACGTATGATGGTCAATGTGTGGCAGTAAAGGTTGGTTAGGGACAGTTGTACATAGAGCTGTGACGTATGATGGTCAATGTGTGGCAGTAAAGGTTGGTTAGGGACAAGTATATAGAGCTGTGACGTATGATGGTCAACGTGTGGCAGTAAAGGTTGGTTAGGGACAAGTACATAGAGCTGTGACGTATGATGGTCAACGTGTGGCAGTAAAGGTTGGTTAGGGACATAGAGCTGTGACGTATGATGGTCAATGTGTGGCAGTAAAGGTTGGTTAGGGACATAGAGCTGTGACGTATGATGGTCAATGTGTGGCAGTAAAGGTTGGTTAGGGACAGTTGTACATAGAGCTGTGACGTATGATGGTCAATGTGTGGCAGTAAAGGTTGGTTAGGGACAAGTACATAGAGCTGTGACGTATGATGGTCAATGTGTGGCAGTAAAGGTTGGTTAGGGACATAGAGCTGTGACGTATGATGGTCAATGTGTGGCAGTAAAGGTTGGTTAGGGACAAGTACATAGAGCTGTGACGCATGATGGTCAACGTGTGGCAGTAAAGGTTGGTTAGGGACAAGTACATAGAGCTGTGACGTATGATGGTCAATGTGTGGCAGTAAAGGTTGGTTAGGGACATAGAGCTGTGACGTATGATGGTCAATGTGTGGCAGTAAAGGTTGGTTAGGACAAGTACATAGAGCTGTGACGCATGATGGTCAACGTGTGGCAGTAAAGGTTGGTTAGGGACAAGTACATAGAGCTGTGACGTATGATGGTCAATGTGTGGCAGTAAAGGTTGGTTAGGGACAAGTACATAGAGCTGTGACGCATGATGGTCAACGTGTGGCAGTAAAGGTTGGTTAGGGACAAGTACATAGAGCTGTGACGCATGATGGTCAATGTGTGGCAGTAAAGGTTGGTTAGGGACAAGTACATAGAGCTGTGACGTATGATGGTCAACGTGTGGCAGTAAAGGTTGGTTAGGGACAAGTACATAGAGCTGTGACGTATGATGGTCAATGTGTGGCAGTAAAGGTTGGTTAGGGACAGTTGTACATAGAGCTGTGACGTATGATGGTCAATGTGTGGCAGTAAAGGTTGGTTAGGACAAGTACATAGAGCTGTGACGCATGATGGTCAATGTGTGGCAGTAAAGGTTGGTTAGGACAAGTACATAGAGCTGTGACGCATGATGGTCAACGTGTGGCAGTAAAGGTTGGTTAGGGACAAGTACATAGAGCTGTGACGTATGATGGTCAATGTGTGGCAGTAAAGGTTGGTTAGGACAAGTACATAGAGCTGTGACGCATGATGGTCAACGTGTGGCAGTAAAGGTTGGTTAGGGACAAGTACATAGAGCTGTGACGTATGATGGTCAACGTGTGGCAGTAAAGGTTGGTTAGGGACATAGAGCTGTGACGTATGATGGTCAATGTGTGGCAGTAAAGGTTGGTTAGGGACATAGGGCTGTGACGTATGATGGTCAATGTGTGGCAGTAAAGGTTGGTTAGGGACAAGTACATAGAGCTGTGACGTATGATGGTCAACGTGTGGCAGTAAAGGTTGGTTAGGGACAGTTGTACATAGAGCTGTGACGTATGATGGTCAATGTGTGGCAGTAAAGGTTGGTTAGGGACAGTTGTACATAGAGCTGTGACGCATGATGGTCAATGTGTGGCAGTAAAGGTTGGTTAGGGACAAGTACATAGAGCTGTGACGTATGATGGTCAACGTGTGGCAGTAAAGGTTGGTTAGGGACATAGAGCTGTGACGTATGATGGTCAATGTGTGGCAGTAAAGGTTGGTTAGGACAAGTACATAGAGCTGTGACGCATGATGGTCAACGTGTGGCAGTAAAGGTTGGTTAGGGACAAGTACATAGAGCTGTGACGTATGATGGTCAATGTGTGGCAGTAAAGGTTGGTTAGGGACATAGAGCTGTGACGTATGATGGTCAATGTGTGGCAGTAAAGGTTGGTTAGGGACAGTTGGACATAGAGCTGTGACGTATGATGGTCAATGTGTGGCAGTAAAGGTTGGTTAGGACAAGTACATAGAGCTGTGACGCATGATGGTCAACGTGTGGCAGTAAAGGTTGGTTAGGGACAAGTACATAGAGCTGTGACGTATGATGGTCAACGTGTGGCAGTAAAGGTTGGTTAGGGACAAGTACATAGAGCTGTGACGTATGATGGTCAACGTGTGGCAGTAAAGGTTGGTTAGGGACAGTTGTACATAGAGCTGTGACGCATGATGGTCAACGTGTGGCAGTAAAGGTTGGTTAGGGACAGTTGTACATAGAGCTGTGACGCATGATGGTCAATGTGTGGCAGTAAAGGTTGGTTAGGGACAAGTACATAGAGCTGTGACGCATGATGGTCAACGTGTGGCAGTAAAGGTTGGTTAGGGACAAGTACATAGAGCTGTGACGCATGATGGTCAATGTGTGGCAGTAAAGGTTGGTTAGGGACAAGTACATAGAGCTGTGACGTATGATGGTCAATGTGTGGCAGTAAAGGTTGGTTAGGGACAGTTGTACATAGAGCTGTGACGTATGATGGTCAATGTGTGGCAGTAAAGGTTGGTTAGGACAAGTACATAGAGCTGTGACGCATGATGGTCAACGTGTGGCAGTAAAGGTTGGTTAGGGACAAGTACATAGAGCTGTGACGTATGATGGTCAATGTGTGGCAGTAAAGGTTGGTTAGGGACAGTGGTACATAGAGCTGTGACGTATGATGGTCAATGTGTGGCAGTAAAGGTTGGTTAGGACAAGTACATAGAGCTGTGACGCATGATGGTCAACGTGTGGCAGTAAAGGTTGGTTAGGGACAAGTACATAGAGCTGTGACGTATGATGGTCAACGTGTGGCAGTAAAGGTTGGTTAGGGACAAGTACATAGAGCTGTGACGTATGATGGTCAATGTGTGGCAGTAAAGGTTGGTTAGGGACAGTTGTACATAGAGCTGTGACGTATGATGGTCAATGTGTGGCAGTAAAGGTTGGTTAGGGACAAGTACATAGAGCTGTGACGTATGATGGTCAACGTGTGGCAGTAAAGGTTGGTTAGGACAAGTACATAGAGCTGTGACGCATGATGGTCAACATGTGGCAGTAAAGGTTGGTTAGGGACAGTTGTACATAGAGCTGTGACGTATGATGGTCAACGTGTGGCAGTAAAGGTTGGTTAGGGACAAGTACATAGAGCTGTGACGTATGATGGTCAACGTGTGGCAGTAAAGGTTGGTTAGGGACATAGAGCTGTGACGTATGATGGTCAATGTGTGGCAGTAAAGGTTGGTTAGGGACATAGAGCTGTGACGTATGATGGTCAATGTGTGGCAGTAAAGGTTGGTTAGGGACAGTTGTACATAGAGCTGTGACGTATGATGGTCAACGTGTGGCAGTAAAGGTTGGTTAGGGACAAGTACATAGAGCTGTGACGTATGATGGTCAATGTGTGGCAGTAAAGGTTGGTTAGGGACATAGAGCTGTGACGTATGATGGTCAATGTGTGGCAGTAAAGGTTGGTTAGGGACAGTTGTACATAGAGCTGTGACGTATGATGGTCAATGTGTGGCAGTAAAGGTTGGTTAGGGACAAGTATATAGAGCTGTGACGTATGATGGTCAACGTGTGGCAGTAAAGGTTGGTTAGGGACAAGTACATAGAGCTGTGACGTATGATGGTCAACGTGTGGCAGTAAAGGTTGGTTAGGGACATAGAGCTGTGACGTATGATGGTCAATGTGTGGCAGTAAAGGTTGGTTAGGGACATAGAGCTGTGACGTATGATGGTCAATGTGTGGCAGTAAAGGTTGGTTAGGGACAGTTGTACATAGAGCTGTGACGTATGATGGTCAATGTGTGGCAGTAAAGGTTGGTTAGGGACAAGTACATAGAGCTGTGACGTATGATGGTCAATGTGTGGCAGTAAAGGTTGGTTAGGGACATAGAGCTGTGACGTATGATGGTCAATGTGTGGCAGTAAAGGTTGGTTAGGGACAAGTACATAGAGCTGTGACGCATGATGGTCAACGTGTGGCAGTAAAGGTTGGTTAGGGACAAGTACATAGAGCTGTGACGTATGATGGTCAATGTGTGGCAGTAAAGGTTGGTTAGGGACATAGAGCTGTGACGTATGATGGTCAATGTGTGGCAGTAAAGGTTGGTTAGGACAAGTACATAGAGCTGTGACGCATGATGGTCAACGTGTGGCAGTAAAGGTTGGTTAGGGACAAGTACATAGAGCTGTGACGTATGATGGTCAATGTGTGGCAGTAAAGGTTGGTTAGGGACAAGTACATAGAGCTGTGACGCATGATGGTCAACGTGTGGCAGTAAAGGTTGGTTAGGGACAAGTACATAGAGCTGTGACGCATGATGGTCAATGTGTGGCAGTAAAGGTTGGTTAGGGACAAGTACATAGAGCTGTGACGTATGATGGTCAACGTGTGGCAGTAAAGGTTGGTTAGGGACAAGTACATAGAGCTGTGACGTATGATGGTCAACGTGTGGCAGTAAAGGTTGGTTAGGGACAGTTGTACATAGAGCTGTGACGTATGATGGTCAATGTGTGGCAGTAAAGGTTGGTTAGGACAAGTACATAGAGCTGTGACGCATGATGGTCAATGTGTGGCAGTAAAGGTTGGTTAGGACAAGTACATAGAGCTGTGACGCATGATGGTCAACGTGTGGCAGTAAAGGTTGGTTAGGGACAAGTACATAGAGCTGTGACGTATGATGGTCAATGTGTGGCAGTAAAGGTTGGTTAGGACAAGTACATAGAGCTGTGACGCATGATGGTCAACGTGTGGCAGTAAAGGTTGGTTAGGGACAAGTACATAGAGCTGTGACGTATGATGGTCAACGTGTGGCAGTAAAGGTTGGTTAGGGACATAGAGCTGTGACGTATGATGGTCAATGTGTGGCAGTAAAGGTTGGTTAGGGACATAGGGCTGTGACGTATGATGGTCAATGTGTGGCAGTAAAGGTTGGTTAGGGACAAGTACATAGAGCTGTGACGTATGATGGTCAACGTGTGGCAGTAAAGGTTGGTTAGGGACAGTTGTACATAGAGCTGTGACGTATGATGGTCAATGTGTGGCAGTAAAGGTTGGTTAGGGACAGTTGTACATAGAGCTGTGACGCATGATGGTCAATGTGTGGCAGTAAAGGTTGGTTAGGGACAAGTACATAGAGCTGTGACGTATGATGGTCAACGTGTGGCAGTAAAGGTTGGTTAGGGACATAGAGCTGTGACGTATGATGGTCAATGTGTGGCAGTAAAGGTTGGTTAGGACAAGTACATAGAGCTGTGACGCATGATGGTCAACGTGTGGCAGTAAAGGTTGGTTAGGGACAAGTACATAGAGCTGTGACGTATGATGGTCAATGTGTGGCAGTAAAGGTTGGTTAGGGACATAGAGCTGTGACGTATGATGGTCAATGTGTGGCAGTAAAGGTTGGTTAGGGACAGTTGGACATAGAGCTGTGACGTATGATGGTCAATGTGTGGCAGTAAAGGTTGGTTAGGACAAGTACATAGAGCTGTGACGCATGATGGTCAACGTGTGGCAGTAAAGGTTGGTTAGGGACAAGTACATAGAGCTGTGACGTATGATGGTCAACGTGTGGCAGTAAAGGTTGGTTAGGGACAAGTACATAGAGCTGTGACGTATGATGGTCAACGTGTGGCAGTAAAGGTTGGTTAGGGACAGTTGTACATAGAGCTGTGACGCATGATGGTCAACGTGTGGCAGTAAAGGTTGGTTAGGGACAGTTGTACATAGAGCTGTGACGCATGATGGTCAATGTGTGGCAGTAAAGGTTGGTTAGGGACAAGTACATAGAGCTGTGACGCATGATGGTCAACGTGTGGCAGTAAAGGTTGGTTAGGGACAAGTACATAGAGCTGTGACGCATGATGGTCAATGTGTGGCAGTAAAGGTTGGTTAGGGACAAGTACATAGAGCTGTGACGTATGATGGTCAATGTGTGGCAGTAAAGGTTGGTTAGGACAAGTACATAGAGCTGTGACGCATGATGGTCAACGTGTGGCAGTAAAGGTTGGTTAGGACAAGTACATAGAGCTGTGACGCATGATGGTCAACGTGTGGCAGTAAAGGTTGGTTAGGGACAAGTACATAGAGCTGTGACGCATGATGGTCAACGTGTGGCAGTAAAGGTTGGTTAGGGACAAGTACATAGAGCTGTGACGTATGATGGTCAATGTGTGGCAGTAAAGGTTGGTTAGGGACAAGTACATAGAGCTGTGACGCATGATGGTCAATGTGTGGCAGTAAAGGTTGGTTAGGGACAAGTACATAGAGCTGTGACGCATGATGGTCAACGTGTGGCAGTAAAGGTTGGTTAGGGACAAGTACATAGAGCTGTGACGTATGATGGTCAATGTGTGGCAGTAAAGGTTGGTTAGGACAAGTACATAGAGCTGTGACGCATGATGGTCAACGTGTGGCAGTAAAGGTTGGTTAGGGACAAGTACATAGAGCTGTGACGTATGATGGTCAATGTGTGGCAGTAAAGGTTGGTTAGGACAAGTACATAGAGCTGTGACGCATGATGGTCAATGTGTGGCAGTAAAGGTTGGTTAGGGACAAGTACATAGAACTGTGACGTATGATGGTCAATGTGTGGCAGTAAAGGTTGGTTAGAGACATAGAGCTGTGACGTATGATGGTCAATGTGTGGCAGTAAAGGTTGGTTAGGGACAGTTGTACATAGAGCTGTGACGTATGATGGTCAATGTGTGGCAGTAAAGGTTGGTTAGGGACAGTTGTACATAGAGCTGTGACGTATGATAGTCAATGTGTGGCAGTAAAGGTTGGTTAGGGACAAGTACATAGAGCTGTGACGCATGATGGTCAACGTGTGGCAGTAAAGGTTGGTTAGGGACAAGTACATAGAGCTGTGACGTATGATGGTCAATGTGTGGCAGTAAAGGTTGGTTAGGGACAAGTACATAGAGCTGTGACGCATGATGGTCAACGTGTGGCAGTAAAGGTTGGTTAGGGACAAGTACATAGAGCTGTGACGTATGATGGTCAATGTGTGGCAGTAAAGGTTGGTTAGGGACAAGTACATAGAGCTGTGACGTATGATGGTCAATGTGTGGCAGTAAAGGTTGGTTAGGGACAAGTACATAGAGCTGTGACGCATGATGGTCAACGTGTGGCAGTAAAGGTTGGTTAGGGACAAGTACATAGAGCTGTGACGTATGATGGTCAATGTGTGGCAGTAAAGGTTGGTTAGGGACAAGTACATAGAGCTGTGACGCATGATGGTCAATGTGTGGCAGTAAAGGTTGGTTAGGGACAGTTGTACATAGAGCTGTGACGTATGATGGTCAATGTGTGGCAGTAAAGGTTGGTTAGGGACAGTTGTACATAGAGCTGTGACGTATGATGGTCAATGTGTGGCAGTAAAGGTTGGTTAGGGACAGTTGTACATAGAGCTGTGACGCATGATGGTCAACGTGTGGCAGTAAAGGTTGGTTAGGGACAAGTACATAGAGCTGTGACGTATGATGGTCAATGTGTGGCAGTAAAGGTTGGTTAGGGACAAGTACATAGAGCTGTGACGTATGATGGTCAACGTGTGGCAGTAAAGGTTGGTTAGGGACAAGTACATAGAGCTGTGACGTATGATGGTCAATGTGTGGCAGTAAAGGTTGGTTAGGGACAGTTGGACATAGAGCTGTGACGTATGATGGTCAACGTGTGGCAGTAAAGGTTGGTTAGGGACAAGTACATAGAGCTGTGACGTATGATGGTCAACGTGTGGCAGTAAAGGTTGGTTAGGGACAAGTACATAGAGCTGTGACGTATGATGGTCAATGTGTGGCAGTAAAGGTTGGTTAGGGACAGTTGTACATAGAGCTGTGACGTATGATGGTCAATGTGTGGCAGTAAAGGTTGGTTAGGGACAGTTGTACATAGAGCTGTGACGCATGATGGTCAACGTGTGGCAGTAAAGGTTGGTTAGGGACAAGTACATAGAGCTGTGACGTATGATGGTCAATGTGTGGCAGTAAAGGTTGGTTAGGGACAAGTACATAGAGCTGTGACGTATGATGGTCAACGTGTGGCAGTTAAGGTTGGTTAGGGACAAGTACATAGAGCTGTGACGTATGATGGTCAATGTGTGGCAGTAAAGGTTGGTTAGGGACAAGTACATAGAGCTGTGACGCATGATGGTCAACGTGTGGCAGTAAAGGTTGGTTAGGGACAAGTACATAGAGCTGTGACGTATGATGGTCAATGTGTGGCAGTAAAGGTTGGTTAGGGACAAGTACATAGAGCTGTGACGTATGATGGTCAATGTGTGGCAGTAAAGGTTGGTTAGGGACAAGTACATAGAGCTGTGACGTATGATGGTCAACGTGTGGCAGTAAAGGTTGGTTAGGGACAAGTACATAGAGCTGTGACGTATGATGGTCAATGTGTGGCAGTAAAGGTTGGTTAGGGACAAGTACATAGAGCTGTGACGTATGATGGTCAATGTGTGGCAGTAAAGGTTGGTTAGGGACAGTTGTACATAGAGCTGTGACGTATGATGGTCAATGTGTGGCAGTAAAGGTTGGTTAGGACAAGTACATAGAGCTGTGACGCATGATGGTCAACGTGTGGCAGTAAAGGTTGGTTAGGGACAAGTACATAGAGCTGTGACGTATGATGGTCAATGTGTGGCAGTAAAGGTTGGTTAGGGACAGTGGTACATAGAGCTGTGACGTATGATGGTCAATGTGTGGCAGTAAAGGTTGGTTAGGACAAGTACATAGAGCTGTGACGCATGATGGTCAACGTGTGGCAGTAAAGGTTGGTTAGGGACAAGTACATAGAGCTGTGACGTATGATGGTCAACGTGTGGCAGTAAAGGTTGGTTAGGGACAAGTACATAGAGCTGTGACGTATGATGGTCAATGTGTGGCAGTAAAGGTTGGTTAGGACAAGTACATAGAGCTGTGACGCATGATGGTCAACGTGTGGCAGTAAAGGTTGGTTAGGGACAAGTACATAGAGCTGTGACGTATGATGGTCAACGTGTGGCAGTAAAGGTTGGTTAGGGACATAGAGCTGTGACGTATGATGGTCAATGTGTGGCAGTAAAGGTTGGTTAGGGACATAGAGCTGTGACGTATGATGGTCAATGTGTGGCAGTAAAGGTTGGTTAGGGACAGTTTCCAGTTAGGTATGGTTTGAAAATAGTCTGACCTTTGGCTTAGACTCAATGGTCTCCGTCTGTATGGGATTTTTTATTCGTCAGACTAGCACATTTTGTCCAAGGACTAAAGTAGATTTTAAAGACAGCACCACAATGCATCGCATTTTTGCAAAATGATGCAAATCTAGTCCCCAATTCATCTTGGTTCCCATAGACATATGCACAAAATCATGGCTTCATGGCGCCATCATCGTACAAGCTCTTAGATTCTTGTTTAAAACCAATAAATAAAATTAGTTCTCATTGTTCCTTTTTTCTTATTTCTAGAACCTAAGAGCTCAACTAGTAATTAAAACAGCTTTACACACAATCATTGGAAAACCAAAAAAGACATGTGTGACAGAAAGCCACGATATTGATATTTCGGGGTACAAGGGCCACTGGTATATCGATCGCATTAATAAAAGTATTGATAAGGGGAAATCCAAATGAATTGTGGGAAAATAATCTAGAGTTGGCGCAATGCATTGTGGGTGCGACATTACAATCTTCTTTGCCTAAGGACTGGGTTGACGAGTAAACACACAAACGGTAGGCAGTAACATTATCGTTATCCCATAATTGGTTTGCTATCTATTGAGTGAGTAACAAAGCCGATTTGCTGGCTGACCTTTTTAAGTGCATCAATCAATATTAAATAACGGCCCAAAAGTAACAACTTTCCACTGTTTCTGGTTGTTTCTGGTTGTTTGAAACATTTTTATTTTTATTATGTTTTATGGTAAAAGTTTGTAGAAATATTATAGTGTAGACTGTAGAGTAATTTTAGAGTAATTATATTCATTAAGAAAAACTAATGCAGTGTTTAGTCCAATTATGGCTATCATTGCAATTTATATGCCTTTCCCCTTGGGTTGAAACAAACTGTATGGTGGGAAATTTTTCCAGAGGTTCAATTTTCGTTGTTATCAAGGCTACCATGAATTTTGAATCCCCCGAATGTATCTGATATCAATAATAGAATGAAATGTGTATGGACAGTTGAAAACGCACAAAACACCCGTTAAAACTGTCAAGAATTGCTGAAACTGCGAATGAAAAGTACACAGCAAAAATGTACCACTAAAAAGAATAAAGAATTTGTGAACAGGTTCGCGAACCTGTTTACAAATATTTATAATAGTGCACATAGTGCACATAAACGGATATTAAAAGTGGGACATGGCAGTCAAACAGTAGCAGTAAATCTCTGAACATACTCCACAATGCTTCTAGTCTGCTTTAGTATACCTTTTTCCTTTTCTTTGTCACTCTATGAACATGTACCGATAGAGGGCTCACTCCCCATGGACCGCTCCCATCCTCTGATCTCACCCCCGGGGAAAAAAGGTCTACTTGCATTGGATTGACCTCGTTGACCTCCGTATACTTTTACATTAGTGCTCGTCCAGAAATTGGACGCATACGTAATGAGCAATTTGTTCGCGTGGGGTTCAAAATTAACCAATGACAGACACGATAAATACGAAGTATATGAATATTTATATACGTCTTCGCAGAGAGACGAATCTTGCTCACTTGATAAATTCAAAATGTCGATTTTCTGGCACTGTATAGCCGCCGTTTCGGTCTAAAATCACACTTTAGGAGTTATCTTTGACATTGGTCCTCGCCCAAAATATGTTCCTCAGAGATATAGCTACATTTTCGCATATGTGACTATTTCCATGCTATTACCTATCTTTCAATATCGTGTAATAAAAATCCTTTTTACGTTTAAACAGAGACAAATAATTTGATCATTGTTTACGATAACTAGCGACTCTTACACAGCCACAGAAATATCCCCTTCACGCGTTTCTAGATGTACAAACAGCAAATTCAATATTAGCGCGTTATGAAGGGGTGTGATACTATCGTGACGCATAAAAAGCATCGTCCCTAGTAATCCCTAGTGTGCTCAAGCACAGTTCTTTTGTAAATCCAATGCCAGTAGACCTTGTATTTGGTCGGTTCTCGGATGGGAGGTATCAGGGGGGTGTTCGATTGTGTGACAGTGAAATTATACAAGGCATACGAGTAGACTACAATGCTTCATGCTCTCACACATTTAAGTACTAATGCTCATAACATAAAACACACCGATCAGGAAAGTGTTTTCCGATAATTTGATCAGACCATGCTTTTTTGCCTGACTTTTGACGTTACATAGATTTTCTCGAGCTTCCGTTCAGAAAAACACAGTGAGTTATTGGAGTAAATAGGCAAATAAAATTATTTTTCCTGATGGAATAACATTCTGCATGCCAAGGTAAATTTTAGTGGTAGGCCTAAGAAATCTTTTATATAAAATTGATACCAGTGATGTGCTAGAAATGGAAATTTGTGATGCGATCTGTGAAAACCCGTCGGATGTCGCAAAATGTGAACTAGGGATTATGGGTAAAATAAAAAAAAATCTTTTTTCTAGATTTTTTTAAAGAAAATTAGTTTTCAATACTTTGTGTCATCATCTTTCAAGAAATTTAACCTGCAAAAACTTACTTTAAGTCACTTTTATTATTAACCTTATAATGTTATTATATTGAATTATGTATCTTATTTGGCCTGTTTTCATGATTTCTTGTTTTGTAGCTTTTGATGACATCACAATCATCATTCACTCATTACTTTTTTTGTAGTGATTGTAGAAAAATGATCGAAACAGTTCTGAAATCAGCACAGTTTTAGCTTTCGTATGATATAAATATCTTCAATATGAAAAATGCCACCATGTGGCGGGTTTTCACAGATCGCATCACATTTACAATGCTTTGAGAGGTATTTTCTGTGGTTTTGTTGTCTGCTCTGCAAAAAAAACATAGCCCTGCCCATAGTGTGAAAGCGTTTGGTCGAGTATTGACAAACACATAAATCCGTATGCACAAACAGGCAGACCAGGTCTAACTTTAGACCCGGTCTAATTACTCTTTTGTACATACGGACCCATGTGTTCAGCGTTCAACATCGTTCAACTACTCAGCTGTTTAATGCATCTCACATATTTTGGAGATTATTTTTAGTCACAAGCTTTGAGCTGAAGAAAGACAACTCGCTTGCCTTTCTTCAGCCCTAATGACACAAGGGTGGTCAACATCACAGCCATGTTCATGCCCATGTATTAAATATTGGGGCTAATGAGATCCAAGCAAGTTGCTAAACTTAATAACAATTTGTGATATACATGTCTGGTTTGGCACTGAACATACTAAGGAGGTTGGTCCATCTATAAAAATTCGCTTTGAGTGTTCATTTGTTAATATTATTTTACAGGTGCAATACATTGATCTACGTGATCGGTATGATGGCGATTTAAGAACAATAGAAATTCTGCTGGAGCTTATCGGCTGGATACACCCAACATTTAACTTTGGATGGGTTTTACAGGTAAAGCCAAAAACAAAAATAATTGTTGTGTTGCCCTCAGCGACCGACCCTAAAATCTCAAAAATTAGGGTCACAATTTGTTATTAAAATTGTTGTAACATTTTGATACAATGTTAAAATTCATTTTTAATTTTTTTTATTAACCCTAACACTCCCGGTGGATTTTCCAACGAAATTTTTTTCAAGCAAAAAACCCACGCACAACAAAAGGTGCCACGCCCCGGGGTTTGAACCCACGACCTCTCGGTTACAAGTCGAACGCTCTGCCAACTGAGCCACGGGGAGAGCTATGCTGGGCGAGTGTATTCGCCCAGCTATGTAGCCCGGGGCCATTATTTCACCCAAAAACCTCAGCGCCAGGTGGAACCGACAGGCTGGGAAATAGGATTTCATGGGGTGCGGGGCTGTTAGGGTTAATGAAAGTCAATAATGTGGTTGTTTTAGCACTATCATTGTTTTTGAATATGCAAGCGTGAAGATCTTGTGGTGCTTTCGCTAAAAAGGTGCCTGTGTTCTTTCTGATCACATTATCGCAACCCTGTTCTGTTAATTAACAAACAATGTTACTACAGTTTGATAGCAGCAATGAATACAGAAAGCATGGGCTGACATGAATTGCAACCAGTGCACTGTGCATCAAATGTGTGACACATGCCTTTGACTTTAATAAATCACATGCATATGACCATAATTCAATAATCTGGTTCTGGTTCTGGAGTGAATACTCTGACAAAGCGGGATCCCGCATCAACGTCAGAGCTCTCTGAACCTAGAGAGTGAGATTTTGTGTACAGGTTAACAGACCCGGGATGATCCCCTACTCTTTACGATGAGGTCTGCAAGTATTTAACGTGTTCAGGGTGAGCGTCTGAATACACGGAACCAACGGCTTAACGTGACTCTTCGAAACCACAGCGCAACTGACATTCACTGTAGAGGAGAAATTCTACCACTCACCACGGAAAGAATATCCGATAAACTAACCTAACTGAATTAAGACTTGATTGTAGAATTTCCGACCTAGATAGGAACTTTTTGGGATGTACAAAGAATCTTGGTTTCAAGGCGACTTGAACCCACAATCCTGTGATTGAAAGAATATTCCCGACCGACGATCAGCGTGCTAGACCGCTCGGCCACCTCTACCTAATTAATTGCAGGTGAATGAATATTCCTTGCAATTTGGCTATTACACCACTGCAGAAAACAACTATTGTGCCAAATGAATTATATCTATACTTTTTATTTTGAAACCATAGTAAAGAAAAGTCTTTGCGCCACCTTTTTGAGAACTTTCAGATTAATTTGGATATTCCTTATGTTTTTCTTTATTTTTGGAAAATTCCCTAAATTTTTGGCCATTTGAATATTTTCAGCCAAGTAGGAAACTGCTATGGGTCTATCACTTTGGGGTATAGTCAATAAACATATTACCTAAATTCTCTCACCAGTTTTTGTAAAAAAAGTGTTTACTTTTTGAGAAACAAAAAAAAATTAGGGATTTTTTAAAGGGAAAAGTTCAAATTGACACAAAAAAGACTTAGAAACACTTTAGTGGAAAAAACTGGCGAGAGAATCTTCTAAATTGAATTAACTTTCATATGACACCCTGTTTGTTGAAATAATAGCTATACTTCTCTTTAAAAATATTCACAAAGTGTGACTATTTAGTGTTTTTTATTACATTAAATATTATGCACTGGTATTTTGGCAAAAACATAATATAAAAAACAAGTCCATCCTAAGGATACAAAGGGTTAAAAAAAAATCATTTATAAATAGAGTGTGTTTTGAGAAAAGAAGCCATTTTGGGGAATTTGGCAACGTGCCAAAAACCTAACACACAGTAAATCTATGGGGTTTTTTGAAGACAAAAAATTGCACGTTTGAAAACGGCTTAAGGTAGCTAACTCGGCTCCTACACCACTACAGAAAAACTGATATAATACCAAATCAATTATATCTATACTCTTTATACTGAGACCACAGTAAAGATAGTCTTTCCTCTACCTATTTCAGGACTTTCGGATCATTTTTTTGAAATTTCTTATGTTTTTCTTTATTTTTTGAAAATTCCCTAAATTTTCACCTTCTGGAATTTCTGTAGACTAAACGGAAAGTGCTATGGCCATGAAACTTTGGGAATAAATTTATAAGCATATATACCTACATTCTCTCGTGAGTTTTTGCAAATACAGTGTTTACTTTTTGAAAAAAATACTTTTTTCAATTTTGATTTTAGGGAAATTTTCAAAAGGCTGTAAAAAGGTCTAGAAACACTTAATTAGTAAAAACTCACGAGATAACTTTCTAAACTTAATTACCTTTAATTTGACACCTTGTTTGTGCAAATTTAACATGTAGTTTTTTCTGTAGAAATTCACAAAATTTGGCAATATAGTGTTTCTAGAAAATAGTGAAAAAGTACTAACATTCCCAGTGAATAAACCATCCATCACCACTCAGTTGTGGTGGAAAAAAAATTGTGTTATTCCTTGATGTTTTGGCATCAAGATAAAATAAAAGTCTTTAGCATACATCGATTTTAAAGAAGAGAAAAAAATATTTACAAAACTATGTGTTTTCTAAAATTTGGCAGTATTTGGGAATTCGGCTACGCTTCCTGTGTTAAGTCAATGGGTTTTCAAATAAAGAAAAATTCCGTAAATCAAAAACGGCTTTTTGGAAAAAATTCAAACTTGGCATATCATCTTTTCTTATCAATATACACATCCTCTGATATTTTGAAGCAAATCATTGCTGGTCACCTTAGCCGAGTTAGCCACCTTAATGGAAAAATTCAAAATCGGCATGTGAGTTTATCCGGCACTCAACTTATTTTGGGGTAGGGGTGTGCCGCACAGGGTCTAAAAAGGGGGGGCTACTGAACTGAACTGAGTGGATTTTATAACGAAAAATAGGGTCTTAGGAACTGATTTGTTCAAAAAAGTAGGTCTTGGAGAACTGGCCTATAGTTCTATTTTTATTAGCAAGAACGCAAATGTACGATTTTTTTTAGTTTTAGAATGCAAAATTTCCAAATAATTGGGGCTATGGAACGCAAAATTTCGTGATTTTTGAATTTTCAATAAAATTGGGGTCTTCAAAACTGATGCAGGCTCATAAGGGGTCATAAGAGCTAGCAGCAGAGGGTGAAAAAGGGGGTCTTCAGCATCCCGCGGCACATACCTATACCCTTTTCCAATGTCAGTGCCCCCCCCCCTCGGAGTTTATCTTGTCAATATACACATCCAGTATAATTTTGAAGCAAATCTGTGCATGACGCCGTAGCCGATATAGCTACCTCAACTTTAAATAATGTTATAACTAGAATGGTATGTGACTCAATATGGTTCACAAGTCATGTTTTCTTGTTTATTTTATGGTAAGCAACTTAGTGAGTGACTGACTTAAAAATGGAAATTGATAGGTTCTACAATGTTTTACACATTACTGATAGACATGTTTCTATTTGACAGGATTTAAAAGATGACTTGAAACAAGAATTAGACTTTGAATTGGAAGGAAGGAATGGTGAGAGATGTGCTGCTGATCTAAAGGAATTCAAATTTGTACATGTTCCGTATGTATTATGGAAATATTGTACCAAGGTAAATGTACCAATGTTCATGGTGGTAGTCTGTGACCTCATTTGTCAATGAAACCAATCATATTTACCCTAACCCCTGGAGCATATAGTTGTGGGAATAAAACTATCAGGGGAGATATCTGTGGTGAATAAACGCCGACACCAGGGATCAAACCCGGGTCTCCTGCGTGGCGGTCCGTATGCTATCCAACTAAGGAAGCAGCTTGCAAAATCTCAACTTTTTCCTGTGCATATGATAGCCCGCCTGAGTGGTCAAAGGTGGTTTCCCCTTTTAGTCCCATTGTTCTGTGAGAACATTTTGAATTTCGATACTCTCTGAGGGCGTTTTTAAGCCATTTCAGACAGACCTCATTAAATCTTATTTGATAAAATATGAGTGTTTCAGGTTGCCAAAAAAGGTGGGGTGCCCCACTCAAAAAGTGGGGGAAATGCGCTGCACGGATGGGGGTGGGGGTGTTCACTCCTTATTTATTCCTCCTTTTATTTTTTTTGACACCCCCTGCGTACATGCCTGACATATATTATAAATACCCATTGTAAAAGCCTATCTCACAATTTATGCAGTGTTCCAACCCTATTTTTACATGTTCTAACTGCTATTGTTTGCTTGTTACAGAGAGTTCTTACAGCCGAATATATTGATGGATGTAAGGTGAATGATGTGAACAGAATCAATGCAATGGGACTTTCACTTGCCGATGTAAGTATAAAACAACTGAGGACAAGATTTACAAAGTGGGAGAGATAACAAGATATTTTGAAAGGAGTGGACACAATAGTCAAAGTGTATTTCATCATTCTTTATTCAATCATTAAAAATACAGTAAAATTGATAATAAGAACGTACATAAAACCCAGGACACGATGTTGGCCCGTCAAAGACCAGCAATGACCGACCAACATACAGGCAGGGAAAGACAGGACAGGACAAGACAATACAAACATCATCATTATAAATAATTTAAGATATGAATCAGGTATATGGCGGAGACCTGAAGCCATTGCGCACTGCGTGAAGGTTCTTGGGTCATACTTTTAGACATGGGGCTGTGTCCCATTGGGGCTCGTTTCGAGCATTCCAGATCGTGTAACTGCACAGCAATGAGATTTTACTAATCTCTTTAATGACAGGATTGGACAGTTTTGACCCGACAAACCTAAACGCAGTACGCAGTCTCTTCAGATTCTCATCAGTGACAAGACCCCTCGAACCGATCTCGACGCAGTTGAGGTTGCATTTAAAACCGTTATTTGATATATCAGCTTGGAGTGTTTGATACCGCTCAATTTTACGTTTGTGAGCCTTTGCGATATTGGTTTCAAATGGAACAGTAAGCTCGAATATATGAACAGATTTGTCATTTTCATTAATAAGCACAAGATCGGGACGTTGCGCAGTAGGTACAATATTTGGGGGATTGTACCACCTGTGATTGTGTGGCCAGGGAGGTCAACATATATTGCACAATTATTATTATTTGATTTCTGGAGCTCATGTGCTAAATGAGACAGAATACTGTTATGCCTCCAGGTAAACCTAGATTGTTCAAGAGATATTGCACAATAATTAAGGACATGTAGGAGAGTCTGCATATTTTGACACAGTTTGCATTTAGTATTGGTTCTCTTACCCCAGGTGCGGAGGTTGGTAAAGGTAGGGAGAAAATCAATGCATGATCTAACGGCAAAACTCAGAATGCCACGTGGTAGGTTATATATCATTGATTTCCATGTGAGATCGCTCTTTTCTGAATCAATAAGCTTTAACATGTTTCCCTGGACTTTCAAAGGTTGGACATGTTGCCTCCATTTATCAAGGCGGTGGTTCTTAAGCTCATTCTTGATATTTGTTTTGAATGACTTTCACTTGGATTTTGCTCGGGCAATGGTAGGCATGGATTTGCTCGCGATTTGATAAAAGTTATTCCATTGTCTACTACCAAACTTTTGCATTTTCCGCTTCCAAGTGGATTCACGTGTCAATTTGGAGTTAAGAACATGAACAACCCTGTCGTCACCTTTCACAAGGCACCTGGCGTAAGAGATGGTATGCGCTTCCAAATACATTTCAGAGAGTTTAGGTATGGATAAGCCGTAAGGGCTATGGATTATTGCCGGTGTTGGACCATTGATGGCAATACCTATCCATGTTTTAATTGCATTGGTGTGTAAATGGTCCAGACAGACCAACTGAGTATCGGTTAACTCGTGAACAGTGAATAGGTAGCGAAGAGCTGGAATAGAATATTGCACATAAACACGCATTTTATATTCATTTCTGATGTGGCTTGAATTAATATTATCTATTTGCTCCAATACCTTAGATTTAACAAGATTATATATATCAATACTTTTGTTACCATGAAAAACATGTTTGCCAAGGAATTTCTCAGGGGCGTCTTTGGTTGTTTTGAGCGTGGTGTCGCCGACTTTAAATTGACAAGTGTTTGGTTTTCCGCTAGACAAAGACATAGACTTGCACTTGGATGGCTTGAGTGTCAAATTCATTGATTGGGTGATTTCATGAATTTCTGACATAAGGTTTTGATGTCTGCGTTTGTCGGTGGTGATGAGGCAAAAATCGTCTGCAAATGGGAGAGAAATGTAGCGTTCACCTTCAAGGTTGTACCCGTGTGAGGTTTCATATTTCTTTAAATGTTGAATGATTGGGTTGAAAACCAGTAAAAATATGATGGGTGATAGTGGGTCACCTTGGAAAACACCACGTTTGAATGGAAATGGAGCACTTGTCCAATTGCCTCCTTTAACACTACCTTGAAGGTGTGAATACAGATTCTTAATGTATTGGCGAATTGGTGCTGGTATTCCATTTCTTTCAAGGGTATGATGAATAAGGTTATGCTCAACTGAGCCAAATGCATCAGCAAGGTCAAAATATGTAATATGGAGCGTTTTCTTATTTCGTTTGGCGTGATTAATAAGTTCGCTCATAGCTAGTGTATGCTCTATACAACCATTGATACCCTTGAGAAAAGCCTTTTGAGTTTGCGGGTCTAGAAGCTTATTGTCAAGCAAATATTGTGACAAACGATCGGATACGATTTGATGGAATAACTTTCCAACACAAGAGGTTAATGAAATCATCCGAAAATGTTCAGGTTTGTCAGTGTCACCTGCTTTATGGATCAGAGTAACAGAACTTTTTGACCAGCTCTTTGGTGGTTCTCCAGTGTCAATTAGCTTAGTAAACAGTGTAGCCAGAACATGCTGTGTTGATGGTAGTTTACGTAATACACCGTACATAATCCCGTCAGGACCGGGCGCCGAGGTCGGTTTTTTTGAGTTCAGCAATTTACGAATATCTCTGGGTCGAACTGGTCCCATATTGAAGTTTTCAGTCGTGCGGTCATCAACTGGTAAATAGGAAAACCAGTGAAGCTTGTCCATAATGACAGGATTTGCAGTACCGTATTTTCTAGGGAAGTAATCGTTTGCTATTTCAACTGGGAACGTGGGGCCGATGGTCTTTTGATCAAGTCTACCGGTCGCACACTTGGATGCAAACTGCCAAAAGTTCTTATAGTAGAGACTTTCCTGATGTTTGGTGTTCTTTTGCTTGTTACTTTTATCACCGAGTTTTTTCAGATAATTGTGAGCCTTGACAGCCTGTTTAAATGCTTTTCTGTCCTCTTTAGTGGCATTTTTCCCGAAAGCTTTTTTTCGGAGCTTGTTTTTCACAGTTTTTGCTCTTTGCAAGGCTGACGAGTCGTGTTGAACATACTTTGATTTGGTTTTCTTTTCATCTGCTAGAAACTCGTCGTTGCTTGACAAAAAGTCGATAACGATTGAATTGAAGTTATCAGCCGCTACTGATGGTGTTATATGTTCGGATGACAAATCAAAATGCATTGGTCCAAGTAATCTGTTTAAATCGTTATTATAAGTGTTCCAAGCATTTTATTATTATGGTCTCTTACAATGTAGAGTGGAAACTCATTGTATTGAGGCATTGGAAAAGAGGGGAATACTTGAAATATATGTTTGAGCTGGAAGAACAAAATAACAAGAGCAATATGGATAAACATGTTCCCAACCTTTCCTCCCTGGCAATGGTAGGCATGAAAGCATCTGGGGCCTTTGTTGAACCAAAACAGACATTTGAGCAATCCAGGGGGTGGGGTGAGAGAATCAAATGATATATTCAAATATATAATTGAGTTGCGATGGCCTACTGGAAAATGAGCAGGACCCAAACAATTTCATTTAGGGAAATAAAAGCCGAAATTTGCACCACTTTTATATAAAAAAAAGTGACATGTGAACGTAGTATTTGGTATAATTAATATAACATACCCTGCTACATAATTATGTGTGTATATCTGGAACTAGACCTAAACACAGCACCCGCAGGAACCTTTCTTTATTAAAGGTTTTTTTAGGATATTTATTTTTTACAACAAATTGCAACTGCCTCACCTTCATGATCGGTGTATTCAGCAACTATTATGTTGTGATTGGACAGACAATCTACCTATGACAAAACAATACACAATTAATTTTCATTTGCATTCAAAACAATCAATTTTCAACATTTACAGCCCAATTTATTTGTTTGAAGTCATAACAAGCAATCTCACCACAAATTAAATGTTTTACCTTGTTTATTTGGAATGTTTACCTCTAGTTGTTTTTATGGTGTGTTTTTTGTGGTATTTATTACATTCTAATCTGTAAAATATGTTTGTTTTTTTTTAAAAAACATTTCATTGAACTGTAAGAAACTTGATTATAAACAAAGGTCGAAATATCTTATCATCCGAGTAAGTCTGAACGAGTTTTTTGCATGTGGGCCATTTTGGGGTAACTTTGACCCACTCAAAGATTGGGGGAAAACTATCTAGAAATACTTCAATTTTCAAAACAAAAGCAATGATGTGAGATGCAAGTTATACACTATCAACTATAGGTAGATTATTAATTGAACGAACATCACGAACGCAATACAAAGATGATCGCGCCCGAAATTATCACGCTTATGGTTGTGCCCGCCTCACGCAATGTACGCAATACGCTGCTTCAATGTGTTCGTTCAATTATTGATTTACCTATATAGTCTAGTTTACCAACAAAAATTATCTTTCATGCCACGAATAAAAATAGAAATGTAAAAAAGAATGGGTCAAAGCATCCCCATTCTATGGTAGTAATGACTTTGGCAAATGGTGGAATTCTGGAAGAAATTCATGTTGATGTAATAAAATTGGGTTTCAAAAAGGTATAATTCTTTGGCTGTAAGGTACTATGGCAAAAGATGTGGCATAATGTGAATGCTATACTGCCCTCTGGTAGATACGAAATTCCATGGGATACGATGCGCGCGCATAAGGCCAGTTTCGATTCCCGTACGTTGGACGAGTCAGACTATAAGAATTGCTCGATTAAAACTCGAGAAATTCCCATTTAAAACGCAGAAATAAGTGTTAGACAGACCCTCAGTCTTCATGGCGAAGGGTGATAAGGATAAGGGTGAATCCAATGGCTCATCGAAGAAAGGATCAGAAAATGATCAAATTAAAGAAAAAGAAAAGGTAGAACCTAATAAGAAAGTTGCCGCCGGCAAAGCCACGAGTACTGCCCATGGCAGTAAGGCAAGCACAAGCCTTTTGAGTTTGCGGGTCTAGAAGCTTATTGTCAAGCAAATATTGTGACAAACGATCGGATACGATTTGATGGAATAACTTTCCAACACAAGAGGTTAATGAAATCATCCGAAAATGTTCAGGTTTGTCAGTGTCACCTGCTTTATGGATCAGAGTAACAGAACTTTTTGACCAGCTCTTTGGTGGTTCTCCAGTGTCAATTAGCTTAGTAAACAGTGTAGCCAGAACATGCTGTGTTGATGGTAGTTTACGTAATACACCGTACATAATCCCGTCAGGACCGGGCGCCGAGGTCGGTTTTTTTGAGTTCAGCAATTTACGAATATCTCTGGGTCGAACTGGTCCCATATTGAAGTTTTCAGTCGTGCGGTCATCAACTGGTAAATAGGAAAACCAGTGAAGCTTGTCCATAATGACAGGATTTGCAGTACCGTATTTTCTAGGGAAGTAATCGTTTGCTATTTCAACTGGGAACGTGGGGCCGATGGTCTTTTGATCAAGTCTACCGGTCGCACACTTGGATGCAAACTGCCAAAAGTTCTTATAGTAGAGACTTTCCTGATGTTTGGTGTTCTTTTGCTTGTTACTTTTATCACCGAGTTTTTTCAGATAATTGTGAGCCTTGACAGCCTGTTTAAATGCTTTTCTGTCCTCTTTAGTGGCATTTTTCCCGAAAGCTTTTTTTCGGAGCTTGTTTTTCACAGTTTTTGCTCTTTGCAAGGCTGACGAGTCGTGTTGAACATACTTTGATTTGGTTTTCTTTTCATCTGCTAGAAACTCGTCGTTGCTTGACAAAAAGTCGATAACGATTGAATTGAAGTTATCAGCCGCTACTGATGGTGTTATATGTTCGGATGACAAATCAAAATGCATTGGTCCAAGTAATCTGTTTAAATCGTTATTATAAGTGTTCCAAGCATTTTATTATTATGGTCTCTTACAATGTAGAGTGGAAACTCATTGTATTGAGGCATTGGAAAAGAGGGGAATACTTGAAATATATGTTTGAGCTGGAAGAACAAAATAACAAGAGCAATATGGATAAACATGTTCCCAACCTTTCCTCCCTGGCAATGGTAGGCATGAAAGCATCTGGGGCCTTTGTTGAACCAAAACAGACATTTGAGCAATCCAGGGGGTGGGGTGAGAGAATCAAATGATATATTCAAATATATAATTGAGTTGCGTTGGCCTACTGGAAAATGAGCAGGACCCAAACAATTTCATTTAGGGAAATAAAAGCCGAAATTTGCACCACTTTTATATAAAAAAAAGTGACATGTGAACGTAGTATTTGGTATAATTAATATAACATACCCTGCTACATAATTATGTGTGTATATCTGGAACTAGACCTAAACACAGCACCCGCAGGAACCTTTCTTTATTAAAGGTTTTTTTAGGATATTTATTTTTTACAACAAATTGCAACTGCCTCACCTTCATGATCGGTGTATTCAGCAACTATTATGTTGTGATTGGACAGACAATCTACCTATGACAAAACAATACACAATTAATTTTCATTTGCATTCAAAACAATCAATTTTCAACATTTACAGCCCAATTTATTTGTTTGAAGTCAAAACAAGCAATCTCACCACAAATTAAATGTTTTACCTTGTTTATTTGGAATGTTTACCTCTAGTTGTTTTTATGGTGTGTTTTTTTGTGGTATTTATTACATTCTAATCTGTAAAATATGTTTGTTGTTTTTTAAAAAACATTTCATTGAACTGTAAGAAACTTGATTATAAACAAAGGTCGAAATATCTTATCATCCGAGTAAGTCTGAACGAGTTTTTTGCATGTGGGCCATTTTGGGGTAACTTTGACCCACTCAAAGATTGGGGGAAAACTATCTAGAAATACTTCAATTTTCAAAACAAAAACAATGATGTGAGATGCAAGTTATACACTATCAACTATAGGTAGATTATTAATTGAACGAACATCACGAACGCAATACAAAGATGATCGCGCCCGAAATTATCACGCTTATGGTTGTGCCCGCCTCACGCAATGTACGCAATACGCTGCTTCAATGTGTTCGTTCAATTATTGATTTACCTATATAGTCTAGTTTACCAACAAAAATTATCTTTCATGCCACGAATAAAAATAGAAATGTAAAAAAGAATGGGTCAAAGCATCCCCATTCTATGGTAGTAATGACTTTGGCAAATGGTGGAATTCTGGAAGAAATTCATGTTGATGTAATAAAATTGGGTTTCAAAAAGGTATAATTCTTTGGCTGTAAGGTACTATGGCAAAAGATGTGGCATAATGTGAATGCTATACTGCCCTCTGGTAGATACGAAATTCCATGGGATACGATGCGCGCGCATAAGGCCAGTTTCGATTCCCGTACGTTGGACGAGTCAGACTATAAGAATTGCTCGATTAAAACTCGAGAAATTCCCATTTAAAACGCAGAAATAAGTGTTAGACCCTCAGTCTTCATGGCGAAGGGTGATAAGGATAAGGGTGAAGCCAATGGCTCATCGAAGAAAGGATCAGAAAATGATCAAATTAAAGAAAAAGAAAAGGTAGAACCTAATAAGAAAGTTGCCGCCGGCAAAGCCACGAGTACTGCCCATGGCAGTAAGGCAAGCACAAGTTCAACCTCCGCTGGTGGTGGAAAGCAGTCGGCCAAACAATCGCAAGTCTTGAGTGAATTGGCCAAGAGTACGAGCGAATTAGCCGCAGAGGTTAAAAGCATAAAGACGGCCCAACAAAGTAGGCACACATAAACAATATGCAGTGTACATTCGCAAATGGAACAAGTTTTGTATGCAAAGGGAGATCAATAAAGTTAAACCATCAGTTAATGTTGTAATTGAATTTCTTACATGTCTTTATCATGGGGGCTTAGGGTACAGTGCCCTGAATACAGCCAGAAGCGCATTGTCACAGTTCATAGTTTGGAAGGGACACTGTACCATAGGCTATCACCCATGGGTAATATGGTTTCTGAGAGGGGTATACAATCTTAGGCCTCCAGTTCCCAGATATTCGGAAACATGGGATGTATCAGTTTTGTTGAGATTCCTTAGGACACTCACACCAGTCAAGAAATTGTCCTTAAAGTGTTTGACCCTCAAATTTGCCTTATGAGATAGCTATCTTCTTTCATTGAAAACACCAAATGTTGTTATTTATTGTACAGGTCGATGAAAAACTGATCAAGGCATTCTCCCATCAGATATTTCACTCAGGTTTTGTACATGCAGATCCACATCCAGGCAATGGTAAGAAGCATTATTATAGGCAACAAAAACTGTTGTGTTACCCTCAAGTGCCAAAAATCTTGAAGTCAGTTGGTCGGTCGATTTTCCTTTTCTTTGCTGACAAACTGATAGTCTGTGGTTCATGTCAAGACGAAATTAATCAATGTAAATTTGACTTATTTTTCTAGTACAATTTATTGTAGCAAAATTATTCACTTTAAGCAGAAAATAGTAATATTTTGCTCTTTGTCCAAAGGATATGTCCCTTAAACATCAAACTTGATAAGAAGCTTTTCAGGGAAGTGATGTATAATGCATAGTAGTCACTGCTCTACCACGGGTCAATAGGCTGCATTACATGGGGTACTTTCTTTGTTTTGCTTTGCGTGTACACGACATGAACGAGGTGAACCAAATCATGTGCGCACTTGAGGTCATGTGTTTGGGATGTGTTATTGTTTATCAAGAATTATTTGATTATACATCAAATTAAAGCGAAATACAGGAAGCACTTGTGATCTTAATATGGATCTTTTGCTAAAATCTAAATGACTTTTTCAAGTTTTTTATATTTATATCTTTATCTTCAGTTCTTGTTAGAAAAGGCGATGATGGACAGTCTCAACTAGTTCTTTTAGACCATGGTCTCTATCAACAGATATCTAATAGGTGAGTAGATAGCCTTTTAGACCATGGTCTCTATCAACAGATATCTAATAGGTGAGTAGATAGCCTTTTAGACCATGGTCTCTATCAACAGATATCTAATAGGTGAGTAGATAGCCTTTTAGACCATGGGTCTCTATCAACAGATATCTAATAGGTGAGTGAGTAGATAGCCTTCGCTAAAGAAAAATGGTTGGCTTGCTCAGGTTTTTTTTTTATTTGGTAGGAATGGGTTTGGTCTGTGATGAAATATGTCAACCACTGGTGGTGGCTGTAAATATCCCAAAAAGTAATCAGTGTCATTACCCATTTTCTGTTTCGAATTTGATACAAATTATGTGTACACATATTTGAAATCCTCTTCTTTTCATACAAGATTTGAATGTCCAAAACTGAGGTTAGTATTCTTTTGTACAAATAAAACAAAACAAAAAACAACACCAAGAAAACAAACTTCTCTCCAGATAACAAATGTAGATAGGTTGGTTGATGACATGCGAAAAACACACCTTTGTGCGAATTATTATTGATAAAAATGCATCAAAAAATATTATACCCATGATCACAGCATTACTTGTGGGCAAAATGCCACAAGAAAAATATCTCAACAATGTTAAAATATTCATTATTGGTTCTCATTCCAGTACTCGCGTGGCTCTGTGTGATTTCTGGAGAGCAATAGTAGAAAGAGATGAACCAACAATGAAGATGAATTCAACTAAATTGGGAGTGCAAAGTAAGAACTATTTTGATGATCAATAGTTGCCTTGTGTATTATATTTGGTAATCTCTTTATTACCCTTAATAATATATTTGAAGGTAACAGGGGATTGGTATTATATTTGAGTAGCAGATTAATCTGGATCTGGCAAGTTGATATTGGCAATGGGGTTCCAATACAAATGACAGATGATCAGTATACATTATAAAATGAATACATCGTCACTGTTCTGTCAAATCATTTTATCTGGCCCTCAGCATGATAAAGTAAATGTCATATCCTTTGGACAGTCTGCTCTGACTGAACATGGGCCAAAACACACATCAATCAAAACCTAGGGTAAGTGATCTTAATCCTGAACATGTATAAAGCAACACTTCATACGCATAACCGTTGGGCAATTTTACTTTATACATGCGGAAGGGCCGGAAAAACATACAAGATTTTGGGAGAACAGAGACGATATGCTTATTATAGAATTATAAGTACATCTAAGCCCAAATCTGTTATCAATTGAGACTATTTCTTTGTCACCTACCCCAAATGCAAGACACCAAAGGTCTTGTTTGTTAATAGACCATGATACAATTCCACAGTGGTCTGCAACTCATTCTGGTTGGATCTACTAAAGAATCCCGCAAGCACAACATTGTGCATTACATGTTAGAAAAATAACTATCGAGCTCAACTTTTGTAATTATATAGAACAAAACACCACAAGCACGAATAAAAACTGCCAAGTTTCAACATGCAATTTTTAAAATTTGCGGTGATCAAAAATCCCAGTGTCAATGAAGTCACAGTTATACAATGCACATGCGCAAATTTGAGCACCTATAACCAGACGTCACCTACACCAGGACTTTCGGTCACCGCAAATTTTAAAAATTGCATGTTGAGAGATGGCAGTTTTTATTCATTTTTTTGTGACGAGTATGATGTTTTGTTCTATATCGTGTCGCAACTTTGACTCAAAAATTATTTTTCTAACAAATAATGTTCAATGATGTGCTTGCGGGACCCCTCCTTTAAGAGATACACCTTTGCCATACGCCTCCGCTATTAAGGGTACTGCACCACGGTAGCGACGCGCAGTGCCGCTGGCACTGTGCCAGCTGATTTTCTGACTCGAAAATGCGAGCGTAGCGTCAAATAAAGGCGCGAGCGTGAATTACTGGCGTTGCGTCACAAGCGCATTTTGAAAAAAATCAAAATATTCCAAATGCGCGTCGATCGACAAAAAGCGCTATACGCGTATCCCGCTTGTTTCTATTTGTTCATATGCCGCGAAAACTCAAAATGAAGTCGAGGAGAAAGAGTGGTCAGTTCGTGTGCAGTAGTTTGCGATATGATTCACAGTTAAAGACCCATACTCGGTAAAACTCCGAACCCCCAACCATCAGTTGTGTCGTTATCCAACCGATAATATTCACGACGCGGTTACCAAGCACTCTGGCCATACAGGTTGGGGGTTCGGAGTTTTAGTCTGATGCATGCAAGGTTGTCACCGCTGCCTGAAAGAGCTGATATTGTCAAGAATCTAAAGATGCTCACGCGAAACACCGCATGACCGGTTGGATTGATAATAATTAATAATAATGTTGATTTATAATGCGCACTAATCCACCAAAATGGTGCTCGAGGCGGCGCGTTACATAAAATATCACACATTACAAAATACATGTACATTTTCATGTACAACTTAATCAACAATTATTTAACTTACAACTTAATAGACTAGTATAATAATGATGTCAATAATAATATCATAATTTAAACTTACACAAAAAATTAAACTACAAATACATGTATATATACCATTTGAAATTTAAAGAAATATATATTTATAACAAAAAATACATTTTTAATAAAAAGCATCCTTTGTCAAATGAGTTTTTAAAGACGTGGAACTGTGCCAGGGATGTGCATGATCTAACATGAATGGGTAAGGCGTTCCAATGATTAACTACAATTCTAGCAATAACTTGTGAAACGTAAGTCACATCGTTGCTGTAATTTAATTTTAGGAATTTTAATACCATCTAGCGAATACGGAGAATGGAAAAATAGTTTTAGGTCTATTTGCGCTGGATATGCCCTTTCACCGAAAGCCAAAGAGCATAAAGTTCTTAAATACTATAGGAGGGCGGAACTAGAGGGGTCCCTGCTAGAAGGCTCGCCCCTCGACATACCACCTCCAAAAAGACAAACTCTATTATGTATTGTGCCCGCCCCTGATTACAGGCCTGCTGACCCACTCATGCTCCCCCTGAACACTGCTGAAGACCCTATAGTTACGATAATTCTTACCGTGCTATTGTTATGCCATAATAAGATTTTTGGAATTAATTGAAAAGGCACCGAGTCAAACATAATTGAAGCTGTAACATGCTTATTATAGTATCAAAAGTGAGTGGTGGGGTGGGGGTGGGGAAGGGGGGGGGCTAAGGGGATTAAAAGGGCAGTGGCGTAGCTACCGGGGGCATGGGGGTGGGAATGCCGCCCCTGACCGAGGTTTTTGTGCCCCCCCCCCCCCCTTGTGCCCCACTCCACTCTCCGCCGGGATGTAATGCATATGCGTTATAACCATTTAAAAAGGACCATTTTTCGCTTGTGTTTCGGAGATAACATGCCCTAACCCCCCCCCCCCCCCCCCCCCCATCATAAAGATGATCCGATATTGTCCACACGAAAAGAATTCTTAACAACCATCTACATAGCCTATAGTATCAAGAAAAACCATTAGAACTGACCGAACCAGTGATCGTAATTGTCTATTTTTTTCTAATTTTAACTAAATTGAATTGGGGGAGCAATCTTTGTGTGTGTGTGTGGGGGGGGGGGGGATTCCCCCTTGCCCCCTGTAGTACCGCCACTGCGTATATTTTCCTAAAGGTCAGTGTCATACGCTTTGCATTAGCTTAGAATACATTAAAGATTGCTAGCTGATCAAGTTTTCATAATACTATCAATTGTGTTCCCCTGTGTACAAGGGACCATGGCCGGACGTACGCGTAAGCTAATAAATTCAGCAGATGGAAAAATACATTAAAGTCGGGATTTACTAGCGAACATTTCTTGACTTGGGGCCCACGTCCCCCCCCCCCCCTCCCCCTCCACACCCACCCCCTCCAATTGTCGGCAGTGCCCGTTTGCCCGATCCTTTAAAAGTCGAGGCGCTAGCCATGTGTGAAGAAAGTCATGGCCGTGCGTAAAGACACAGTGACAGTGCGTCTGTTATGACGCGAGTACGCGACTCAGACCAGTTTTGCGCTCGTGCCGCGTTGTTTTGCAATGCGTTCTACGCCTTACAATAACGCGCTTCTCCTTTTCCAACATTGTTGACCCCAAAATATCGGCCTTTTTATGGAATTATCTCAAAATATAGGCTGGTGACCCTATTTTTTTATTTCATTAATCTATAGTGCCTATTAATGCGCAACTTTTATTAAAATTACAAAAAAATTGGAGGAGCGGGTTTTTTTTTAAATACAGAAATGTTCGACCTAAAAATTCTATTTCCATAGGATTGTGTACTAAATAGTAGTCAAAAATGGCTAAAAACACGTGTTTTGAAATGGCTGTAGCTCAAAAAGTAAGCTGGTGACCCCCATTTTTTATTCGAGATTCGTTCTTATAATCGTTCAAACTTTGTTCACAGTGAATATAAAAAAAATTGTAGGAGGAATTCTACCGTGGTGCAGTACCCTTAAGGGATACACCTCCGCCAAAGGCTTCCAAATAGCCGAAAGCTTAGAGCACAACTGTTTGCTATTGTTTTATATGATACTTTTGCATCATATGAATAGAATAGGCATATCAAATTTTGCAATATTGAAACTATAGATAGTGCTATAACAATAAATGGTTTCAGTACACAGGACTTTATCAAAACTCAAAACAGGGTTTATTAAAGTGTTAAATAGTGTAAATATATTAGGATTTTAGTTGTATCAACCTTAAATACGAATAAATAAGTGTTTTTTCACATTGCTAATGACTCTTGCTTAAAGGGCTGCTTAAAAACCTGGAACATATCAACTTGAGTGGTACACATGTGTAGGATTTTATGGTTTTATAATTGGCTAAGTTGGCTAACATAAATATTTGAGGACAAATAAGGTCAAAACTTGTAAACACACACTTGCTACTGCATGCACACTGACTATGCAGACAACCTTGAGGTTGTCAACACTCATCAATGCACTAGTCCCAGCACCTTGCCTGAAGCATATTTGGCCAGGCCTACCAAGCGGCTCTTTAAGGCAGCATCTTTATCTATTTTAATATGTGAATATCATTTATTTCAGATTACCTTCTGTTTGCAGAAATATTGACACAACGACCTTTAAACCTAGAGGCAAGGCGTGGTCATCATTTGACCTCCATGCTCTCAGAAGAGGGCGCAGCTTATCTTCAAGAGTCTGTAGCAAATAAATTTGATGATATTATGGCTATATTGAAACAGCTCCCTCGTCCTATGCTGTTAGTATTTAGGTACGTTTGGAGGGATCATTTGTGTGGAGGGATTGGGATGATAAATATATGCACGAATGGAGATACCCATGTCATCATTCGTGTGGAAGGATTGGGATGATAAATATATGCACACATGGATATATCCATGTCTTTCCTTGGTGACATCACCCAAGGTACCCTGGGTTGACTAGACTTTTTGGACTTGGAATACATTTCTAACCCTAACTTTTATAAAAGGAAATAAATCAGTTGAACAAGTGATCCTAGTGGGAATCGAACCATGGACCTTTGCATTTCAAACCTTATATAAAATAATACTATCGTCCGCATTTATGTCAGACAATATAACACGGGTACGGTCTAAAAACAATATCTTTATTCTCTAAGTGTTATATAGGCCCATAAAATGTACTTTATTTAGCAGTGTTAATTATATAGGCCCATAAAATGTACTTTATTTAGCAGTGTTATATAGGACCATAAAATGTACTTTAATTAGCGGTGTTATATAGGCCCATAAAATGTACTTTATTTAGCAGTGTTATATAGGCCCATAAAATGTACTTTATTTACATGTAGCAGTGTTATACATGTAGGCCCATAAAATGTACTTTATTTAACAGTGTTAATTATATAGGCCCATAAAATGTACTTTATTTAGCAGTGTTATATAGGACCATAAAATGTACTTTAATTAGCGGTGTTATATAGGCCCATAAAATGTACTTTATTTAGCAGTGTTATATAGGCCCATAAAATGTACTTTATTTACATGTAGCAGTGTTATATACATGTAGGCCCATAAAATGTACTTTATTTAACAGTGTTATATGATGTTGCACCATTTTGCACCAAAACCGTCCACTCTCCGCTCGATTTTCATGCACAGTGGTGTCCAGATGGGTTTTCCCTCGCGTATGGGGATAGGCCCATAAATGTACTTTATTTAGCAGTGTTATATAGACCCATAAAATGTACTTTATTTAGCAGTGTTGTATAGGCCCATAAAATGTACTATATTAAGCAGTGTGTAATATAGGCATAAAATGTACTATATTTAGCAGTGTTATTTAGGCCCATAAAATGTACTTTATTTAGCAGTGTTATATAAGCCCATAAAATGTACTTTATTTAGCAGTGTTATATAAGCCCATAAAATGTACTATATTAAGCAGTGTAATATAGGCATAAAATGTACTATATTTAGCAGTGTTATTTAGGCCCATAAATGTACTTTATTTAGCAGTATTATATAGGCCCATAAAATGTTCTATATTTAGCAGTGTTATATAAGCCCATAAAATGTACTTTATTTAGCAGTGTTATATAGGCCCATAAAATGTACTATATTTAGCAGTGTTATATAGGCCCATAAAATGTACTATATTTAGCAGTGTTATATTAGCCCATAAAATGTACTTTATTTAGCAGTGTTATATAGGCCCATAAAATGTACTATATTTAGCAGTGTTAAATAGGCCCATAAAATGTATTATATTTAGCAGTGTTGTATAGGCCCATAAAATGTACTATATTTAGCAGTGTTAAATAGGCCCATAAAATGTATTATATTTAGCAGTGTTATACAGGCCCATAAAATGTACTATTTTTAGCAGTGTTAAATAGGCCCATAAAATGTTCTATATTTAGCAGTGTTATATAGGCCCATAAAATGTACTTTATTTAGCAGTGTTATATAAGCCCATAAAATGTACTATATTTAGCAGTGTTATATAAGCCCATAAAATGTACTATATTTAGCAGTGTTGTATAGGCCCATATAATGTACTATATTTAGCAGCGTTATATAGGCCCATAAAATGTACTATATTTAGCAGTGTTATATAATATAGGCCCACAACATGTACTTTATTTAGCAGTGTTATGTAGGCATAAAATGTACTTTATTTAGCAGTGTTATATAGGCCCATCAAATTAATTCTACGGTGGCAGTGAAAAGAGCCTCAACTAATTTGTACTGCGTGAATGGATGTCATCTTTTCCATTAACTTTTATTTTATATTTTGACAATTGTTCGTTCTGATGAAACTTATAGTTCCAATCAAAGATTTTAGTTTTTTAAATGGTGCTGTGATCAAATGTGTAATACTAAATTGTGCTACCAACACTGATGATCTACTTAATTATTAAACAAACAAGTTTCCAACAGCGTATTGCAGCTACGAGATAAGCGATTGATTTTCTAGCGCGAATGCAGGTAGGCTACTTATGCCTATTTTCGAGCTCAAGTGCTTTAGCCTTTGACGCAGCATGCTGAGTGGGGGTGTGTGTGTACACATTATATGCCACATACGCTGTAGACGCTGTTTGGACTTGTACGTACTACGCTATTCTATTGTTGTCTGTTCATTTATTAATTAGAGGATAGCATGTTAATAATTCCATTCTTTCCAATCACCAGGAATGTAAATACAATCCGATCCATAAATCGAGAGCTAGGAATGCCGGTAGACAGATATACATTGATGGCAAGAAGGTAGAGGATTTTGATTTAATTTTTCTTTCTTCATTTTCTTTTTTAGTCTGACCCAGTTGATTCCGGTATTTGTAGATATCGAATTGATTCATAAGTGGCTGATTGAAATATTTCAATAACACCAACCCCCCCCCCCCCCATTTTTTTCTTTCAAAAATAGTAATCTCAAAATTTCTTTGGGAAAAATCAGCACCTGCAGCGCTGGCAGTCCGGCGCCTATCTAACTCTGCAGCTCGCAAAAACTTAACATTTTTCTGTGCATATGATGGCTCGCCAAGAGGCTGGGAAACCATGCTTTGCCAGCACCTAGTAGAATAGTATTTTGTAGCATTTAGTTTCGTTAGGGTTAAGCTTAAGGGTGTTCCTATGGCTAGCAAAAAAATCTTGATTTTACAATTCAGGAAAATTGGTGTTGGAACACAGAGTCCATTTCTCCACTAATATCCCACATTAGGGGACCATTTTCAAGCGCTGATTTTGCAACAAACTTGTATGGAGAGCTTGAGCTATCTACTAACTGATATCCCTCCCCCGCCACCACCAATAAATATAGATCATGTGATTGTTATGCTTCATTGGATTTGCACGGATTACTTAGTCCATACTCAACTCCATTCAACAGCATTTGTAACAATGAAATGAACGTATAGACAGAGAGAAAAAAAGGCAAAGAACAACCACCAAAAAAAGTTCAAAAATGAAGAAAAAAGAAAACAAAAGAGAGAAAAAATAGTAACAAGATGTGACAAACAGATGAATAAAATAAGCCAGTAAATGAGTCGGGCTAAGAACGAAAAATGTAATATTAATACAGGTTTCAAGTCAGTATTAAAAACTCCAATGTCTCCCGCTATGAGATTAGAACCTGTGTCTCTGCCCTTAAGTATAAATAAGCCAACGCGCTAATCAATTGAGCTAATCGCCCATCTACGCACTATTAAGTCAAATCAAGTGTCATCATCTTCGGCTTTAGAAAATAGCACTGTTTCACAATGCTCCTGTCACAATAACGCCTAATAGCGTATTGATGCAACAAACTTGTATGGAGAGCTTGAGCTATCTACTAACTGATATCCCTCCCCCCGCCCCCACTAATCAATGTTGAAGGTTCAAATGACCGTGGTGATGAAACGGTTCCGAACAACATTGGACTGGGGGCGTGGGGGGAATGATTTTAACGAGGTCCTCAAAGTGTTCCAACAGTAATTTCTTGGATTGTAGTATAAGATAGAGCTGGTTGAGTACAACAAACAAGTATTTTACTAGAGGTGAATCGGGTGCATGGTTCAACAGATATAACCATTGGAATTCATTTGGAATTCATTACTTTTGTATTGTTTTTCGGCCAACAGAGGGCAGTCTATTTTGTTGAATGAGGTATCAAACTGCGGAGAAGAAATTTGCTCATTTAATGTATATCTCAGATTTTTGATACCGATTATCTATTTTGAATTAGCCAACCACAAAGCACCTGGTCCGGGACTTTTGTTGTTAGGTGTAGACTAGCATAGTATGCACAAAATGAATCCCTATTTGCAGTTGATTGCATTGAACATCTGTATAATATCTCATGTGCGTATTTGATGATAGAAAATTATTTGTTCTGATCATGGTATTAAATGGGTGTGGTCCAAAATGATTTTCTACTTTTGTCCATCTTCTGAGGTTATATTCATGTGGTCATTAATGATGTAGCCTTGACTTCTGATTGGATACAGAATTAGAGAGTTTTGAGCTTGTATAGTGAGGAGACAATCAGTTGTTTTGTAAAACGATGTGCCATGCATAATTAGTCGAAGACAAACAATATTTGTGTGTGTATAATGGAGATAAACAAGCACTGAAAAGTTACACTCTATCAGTTGTCTTAATACCTTTTTGTTGAGGACAAAAGAAAAATATAGAAGGTTGGTCTGGAAAGATTTTAAGGATCAGATTCCAAAATAACAATTTGTGCTATTAATACTTAATGCCTCTTTTTGTTTTGTTTCTTTTGTTCATTCATCAGTGCGGTGTGTCGGACAGAATGTTCAAATGCTGGATTTCTCACTAAATTAGAAACCACCTACCGTAGAACAAAGTTTGAATTTAGACTAGGGTAAGGACCAAGATTTGTATTATTTAATGTTAATTATCCCCCTGGCTTGAAAAACCGGAGGGGATGTTGTCATGTGCGGGGGTGCGTCGGGGTGGGGGTGCGTGTGTGTAATTACCTGCAAACGAGGACGCAAACCCATTTTTTACATTCCAACTGTGGACACACCTGTAATATAAGCCCATAAAATGTACTTTATGAAATGTACTCGGGTTTCCTGATATGTGCATTTATCTCAAGGACTATTGAACCAAAGGCATGTTTGTAATTATTTTAATGCATTTCTCATGATGATTCCAAATATAGTAATGAAATTGAATAATTCTGACATATTTGAAATGTTTTGTAAAATGTTGGAGTGTCCTCTGCCGGGGGGGGGGGGGGGGGGGGGGGGTCATGTTGATGCCATTTTTATCCCCCTGGTTTGTAAAAACATAAGGGGATTTTGTCATCATGTAATGTGCGTCCGTCGGGGTGTGTGTGCCTTTTGGTTAGCCTTTTTGGTTAGCCTTTTTTCAGAATGCTGTATCTTTTGAACGGATGGACGGATTGACTTCAAACCTTCAGCAATAGGTAGGCCATGGTCAAACACTGTAGTTGGGGGGAGGGGGGTCTAATTTGCAAAGGTCATCTGAAGTCAAAGGTCATCCAGGGGTCAAATCGTAAAAGTTGCCCAATTGACTTCAAACTTGGAGAAAAGAAACATGAACACCAGGTGAACATGTCTAAAATTAATTCGAGGTCATCCGAGGTCAACGGTTTTGAGGTCAAAGGTCATCCAGGGGTCAAATCGTAAAAGTTGCCTGATTAGCTTCAAACTTCGAGAAAAGAAACATGAACACCGGGTGAACATGTCAAAAAATAATTAGAGGTCATCTGAGGTCAAAAGTCATCCAGAGGTCAAATTGTAAAAGTTACCCAATTGACATCAAACTTGGAGAAAAGAAACATGAACACCGGGGGGAACATGACCTCTATGTGACCTTTGACTTCATTTAGTTAATCTTCCAGCCAGGGGGATTCGCAAGTCGTGACTTGCAGTATTTTTTACATTATTGTTGGTTTTACCATTTGTCTTTCCAGATATAATATGCTCATAACCTGGCTCTACTCATCCATTCTACAACTGGTACAGTATACTGGATGGCTTCCTCAAGATATGAGAGCAGAAATCAGTGAATACTTAAACTCATAACTTTAGATATTATTAGTTCACACAATACGGAAAGTACCTATAGTTTGGCATTCAATATCACATATTTTCTGTATTGTGTGAATATGCAGGGGATTACGAATTTATCATTTAATGGCTTATTTTTTATGCAGTAATTATTTTTTTTTAAATTTAGTCATCCCATCTTCAATAATCTAGAAACATTCTCATAAAACATTATGAATACATCTGGACAGTTTGGAATATGCTGTTACCTATAACCATTACAAGCATTAAAATACCATAAGCCTAGGAACCTGTAACTAATATAAAGTGAGTTTTAACTATTAAAATATTAAAATATTCATGATCTCTTGGTGTTTTCGACAACAATTACAACATTTCTAACAAAAGAGGATCTTTCATTAGCAATTTTCAGCTTCCATGAGAGCTCTCTTTAACATTTGAACATTAACCTCACCAACCGTGGAGTGGAATTTGGATGAAACTTTTAAGGAAGAGAAATAGGTGAAATCGCAGGGGAAGGAGGTTTGCTCTGGCAGCATATCACACCTTCCTTTTTATCAAGTTTGTAATTTCTCAATCTCTGAACAGTTCTGAACACTTTTTGAATCAATTCCATGTTCTTAGGAGGCCATAATTCATAATGGTATCAACATGTTGTCCATGAATGCAAAGGTTAACAATATGTGACCCAACATGAGTAAATGAGGCGGAATGCGGCAGTAGTTAATTTGATTTTAATTTTGTATCTAACCAAAGACTCGAATTCATATGACATTGACTTTGGTACCAAAATGTCCCTTAACATATACCGTTAAAACGGGGTGAATGGGGTGAATAGGGACAAAAATGGGAACAGTTGTTTAAATGTCGCCCAGCCAGTTTGTGTACCGTAAAACAGGTTGAATAGGGACATGGGGCCCATGTCCCTATTCACCCCATTTTACGGTACACAAACTGGCCGGGTGACATTTAAAAAACTGTTCTCATTTTTGTCCCTATTCACCCCATGTCCCTATTCACCCTGTTTTATAATAATAATATAATAATAATAACCATATTTGTATAGCGCCTAACATCGAGATCCCTAAGCGCTTTAACATAAAAACATAATAACAAACAAATACATGGATATGGACTACAATTAAAAAGCCTTTGTGAACAAATGAGTCTTTAAGGATTTCTTAAACTGAAATATAGTCTCTGCATTTTTCACATGAAGTGGAATATTATTCCAGAGTTCTGCAGCTGACACAGAAGGAACGTTGACCATACTGAGTGGACGTTGAAGAGCAGACAAGACGCGATAGAGATGAAGAACGAAGATTGCGTGAAGGTGTATATTGTTTGATTAGATCTTGAAGATAGATTGGCGCAGTACCATGAAGACATTTATAAGTCAGAAGTAATATTTTATACACAATACGATACTTGATAGGCAGCCAATGCAGATCACGGAGAGTTGGAGTTATGTGATCATGTTTGCGTGAAAGAGTGATTAATCTTGCAGCAGAGTTCTGAATTCTTTGAAGCTTGTTTATCTGCGAATTTGGTAGGCCGTGTAAAAGACTGTTACACAAACTGGCCATTTTACGTTTTACGTTACATATTATCATGATATCAATAACTCAATATTCTACTTCCCTCATTGTGCCTCATTTACTCATGTTGGGTTACATATGTTATTATGTTGACATCGCTAATGTGTTGTGCTATAGAAAGCTCTGTACAAAATGATGATATGTTATAGAACTTTAAATACATATAAGGACTTGTGATTCGGACATCAAGGATACGGTCTCAGACTTGCACAGTATAAGGACTTGGTCTCGGGAGGTAAGGACTTGGATTCGGGTAGATGGACTCGACTCCAACACTGCTCATTGTATTGAATGATTGGCAAAACTCATTGTATTGAATGATTGGCAAAACTCTCAAAGTAAAGACTCATTGTATTGAATGATTGGCAAAACTCTCAAAGTAAAGACTCATTGTATTGAATGATTAGCAAAACTCTTTCATCATTTTGAGAAGTCTTGTCTAAATGCAAAGATGAGAGAAGTCTGGCTATGAGCTTTGGGCTTGATATTTATTTATTATTCATGTAATGTATTACCTCTGTTTACACAAGAGGCATCCAAAAGTCAGTGGCATTAAACCTGAAACAAGTATACCTACAGAGATAAGAAGTGCCCATTCAAACCCGCTGTGTGCAACGATCCAGGTCTGCCATGGCATTGTTGTAGTTGATGGCCAATCGATTATTATCATTCAGTTTAATTTGTAGCACAACCTCATCATTTGCGTAGTAGCACAATATTTTGAATCCAGTGTTATCCACAAGTGTATTACGATTTTCTAAATAAACTGAACACGCTTTAAAATTGGATGGTTACAATACTGACCATGATAGATTTATGTTTATGCATTTATATTGCTAAAATGGTGGCATTTCAGAAGGTATGACTATATAATAACTTGCAATAATAGAACCTACTATAGAGACATTCTTGGATATATTAACAATGTATTATGATAATCAAAGTTTATAGTTTGTGTTTAAATTTTGAATCGAACCACAAACAAGGCTCAAGATAACAGGGTTTTTTACCGGGAGCTACTTTCTTTCAAAAGTAGCGCACGGATCAGGGGGGTTTATTGAGAACCGGGAGCTACTTTTAGCTAAATTTGATGTTTTGAGCAAGCTTCCAGGGCGCTGGTTTGGACAAAATATCAGCGCTCGGTTGTTTATTTTTCAGCATTACCTGGCGCTTTGGCAGCGCCCGCATATCTTGAGCCTTGACCACAAATGTGATACTTTTATTCATTAAAAGATAAGTTTTTCAGAAAATATGGATCTAATTATTTTAGATTGTATTAATGCCAAGGTCATATAATGTAAGCTTTGACAATAGACAGTTGTAATTGTACATTTGGTTTAAAGTCGTAAATTGACTCACAAAATGGAGCAAATGTATCTGTTTTTGAGGTCTTTTAAGTCCATGTCAACTGCATAAATTTGACAGCGCCATCATTGACCAGATCGATGAATTACTGCGGCAGACATGGTTTGATATGGTTGAACTGTTAACAATACACCATTGGTTCTCTTATCTCTTTAGGTATATTTATCTCAGATTAAACATAGAAGACAGTGTTATCATTGCTATAAAGATTAAACATAGAAGACAGTGTTATCATTGCTATAAAGATTAAACATAGAAGACAGTGTTATCATTGCTATAAAGATTAAACATAGAAGACAGTGTTATCATTGCTATAAAGATTAAACATAGAAGACAGTGTTATCATTGCTATAAAGATTAAACATAGAAGACAGTGTTATCATTGCTATAAAGATTAAACATAGAAGACAGTGTCATCATTGCTATAAAGATTAAACATAGAAGACAGTGTTATCATTGCTATAAAGATTAAACATAGAAGACAGTGTTATCATTGCTATAAAGATTAAACATAGAAGACAGTGTTATCATTGCTATAAAGATTAAACATAGAAGACAGTGTTATCATTGCTATAAAGATTAAACATAGAAGACAGTGTTATCATTGCTATAAAGATTAAACATAGAAGACAGTGTTATCATTGCTATAAAGATTAAACATAGAAGACAGTGTTATCATTGCTATAAAGATTAAACATAGAAGACAGTGTTATCATTGCTATAAAGATTAAACATAGAAGACAGTGTTATCATTGCTATAAAGAAATGTTCATAGATATCTTTAAGCCAGCTGTAACTTTGTAAATGTGTTGCAATATTATGTGCAATCATTGAATTATATGCAGTATTAATGTTGTAAAGAAAGGCTTGGACCCATATCTAGTTTTGTTATTTATTGTATACATTATTTTACTATTATTATCTTATTATAATTTGCATAATGATGTATAGATGTATGTATGTATGTATGTATGTTTCTTAAAAAGCTCCCTAATTTTTCATCAGAAGCCATGAATGTTTTATTAATAACTAGCGGGAACCCGCGCTTCGCGCGGGCCCCGCTAGTAGTGAGCCCCCCACTTGAGCGGTTTGTAGGGGTGTGTTTTTGTTTTTTTTGTACACGGTCCCAAAATGTCATGTATCATCATTTTTATGCCGCCCCCACCCCGCTCAACGAACGTGATTATTGTTATGACCACTCCCATGCTCAGACCTATCTAGTAATAGTTAAATTCGGAATATTGGGGGGAAAGTTGATGCGGAAGGGAAAATTAAAAATAAGGGTAGACACATGTAAAACACGTGTAAAAACACGACACCTCCATCCAATGATATTTGGTACCTCTACCCTGGCCCTCTTATCGAAGAAAATGACAGCCCCCCTAACATAATCCATAACATACCATGTGCCATTAATAATCCAGGTACTTGATCATGGGGGGGGGGGGGGGGGCGGTAGCCTAATACGGAACATAATGACCCAAACTATGATTGTGTTTGCCGCCCCCGGGGATGGCCATGTTAAGCCGGAGTCAGGTAGGTGATCGGGCATCTCGCTGGTGCTGGGGTTACGCTCTCTCAACGTGGTGGGGCTCAAAAATAACCCGTACCCATTTGGGTTGGGGTGCATAGCAAGCAATAACCCGTGCCCATTTGGGATGGGTGTATAGCAAGCAATAGCTATAACGGGGGGCATCCCCGTAAGACACTTTTGCCCAAGGGGGGGGGCGTTTTCCAAGTCAGTCACCTCGTGAATTTCACGTAAGTGGGGGGGGGGGGGGTAGAAGTCAAAAAAATTCACATGGACACAAAATGTCGCAGTCCAAAAACCACTTTTATGAGTAGTTTTACTATCATTGATATTTGAAACTAAGAAAAACGCAATTTTTACCTTAAAAAAAAAATCTAAAAGGGGGGGGGGGGGGGGGCGGCGATCGCAACCGTCGCCCCACCCATCTGACGGGCCTGGGGGGAGGACACTGGACAAATAATGAATGATGTGTGCTGATGTCCAGGTGAGCGTGCATAATGCTATAGGGGTCGCGCTCCCAAAAATAACTTTTTGAGGTCTATGTTGTGTATACTTCCATAATTGCGGTGCGGTGCTTTTGTTGGATTGTTGGATTTAGAATCGGGTTAAGCATCTTAAGGCCTAGCCTCCTTATTTATATATCTTGTTTTGACCCCACCCCCGCCCACTACCCCCATTTACAATGGTATTAATTTTATGACCCCCTTGCCATATTTTCCTTGTAAAAACACGACACAACCAATGATATTTGGTACCTCTGACCTCTTACCGAAGAAAAAACGACAGCCCCCTAACATAATCCAGATAATGATATACCATGTGCCATTAATAATCCAGGTAGCCTACTATTATACTTCATGTACCATTCCTTGGTGCCCTTAGCTTGATTATTCATGTTTGACTTATATATTATATCAGGAATGACTTTCATGGACTAATAAATATTTCTTGTCTTGTCTTGTGATCGTGACTGTATTTTCTGCGAAAAAACATCCCACAACTTTACTAAATCATACTGTAAAAGCCAATATTTTCGCGTAAAGATATTTTCGCGCATTTAGATATCATAAAGTATAGACATTTCGCGAATTGTTTTTTTCGCGGGCGACCTTCTGGATGCACTGCATGAATGTTGAAAACAATATTATGGGTACACACAACCATAACCTTCCGCGGGCCAGGGTGCAGGGCAGGGGTACTAAAGTCCCGAAAAAAACTTTGATTGCTGCTTCAAATGTGAATATTTTGACGAGATTATCACCATAGGTCTTAGATTTTGTTTTATTAAAAAGTTGAAACCTTCACGATTGTAATCTGAAATGTAAAAAGTCACGAATTATTCTTGGGCGTGAGTCTTGATCACACGTGTGAAGCGGTCCGAAACTCTGATTTTCCTGATTTTTACGCACTATAAAAGCTAGTGATTTGTGAAATCAAAATTTCTGAAAAATTGGGACTGTCGATCATATGTGAAATGTTGATAATATTAAAGAAAACAAAATTACGAAGATTTTACAACAAAAATAAATGTCCCAGCTAAGGAGAGGGACCCCAGGAGAAGCGATTGAACATCGGGTTTCTAACACACGTTTCAATGGAAGCGACTATGGTGGTGTACGTGTATACCCTTATGTTCGCGTGTTATCATTTTCGCGTGTAAATTATTTTGCGCGAAAAGCGCGAAAATAAAACCACCGCGAAAATTTCTGCTTTTAGTAATGGAAATCAGCTTCCAATTTAATGAACTTCTTAACATAATTTGCTTCGATTTCCATAAAATATTCCCGATGAGTATTCTGTTGCGATCGTAGAGGAAACACTGTAAACGGCGGCAACACGTGTTTATTTGCACTACGAAAAAACGGGAACAATCCGTTCAGCCTCTTGAAAATAAGTTGCCGGTTCAATCCTTGATTTTGAAGTAATTAAAAATCGTATGGCTCTGTTACTTGGTAGATCTTTATGATTTATGTTACTTTTCAGCCCTCATGTCTCTCTTCCGTTTGGCATCTTTCTGTTCTGTCCTCATGCATGGTGGTACCGATTTGCCGTTTTCTTTTGGTCATATTGTATCTCAAGGTATACAATAAAAGTTAAAAATATTTAACTTTTGTTTATATAGATGTTATATAGATATACTAAGGTGAAGCCGGAGATCCCATTTTGCCGTTAGAAACAAAACAAAACGTTATATAACAAACAGGTTGTACGCTCGCTCTTAGTCTTAAAAGATACACAAAATCGTTCCCAATGCACGCGTGAGGCCGTGTAAGCGACTGTTGTTATAGTATTGGCATTGGCAACAAAACAAAACGTTTCAACAAACAGTTTGTACGCTCTACAATGCCGTTAGAAACAAAACAAAACGTTATAGGCCTATAACAAACAGGTTGTACGCTCGCTCTTAGTCTTAAAAGATACACAAAATCGTTCCCAATGCACGCGTGAGGCCGTGTAAGCGACTGTTGTTATAGTATTGGCATTGGCAACAAAACAAAACGTTTCAACAAACAGTTTGTACGCTCTACAAAAGTATACACGAAATCGTTCCCAGCGCACACATGAGGCCGTGTAAGCGACTGTTGTATATTGGAAAGTGACGTCAGACGTGTGATGTGTCTCTCGCGTGACGTCATTATGGGGATATGCCTTGCAGCGCCCAGTGATACGCGTGCGGCGGTCGCATCTCATACGCGAGGTCACGCAGGGATGTGTCTCGCATCTCATACGCGAGGTCACGCGGGGATGTGTCTACCGCCCTTGCGTATCATAGGGGGAAATCATCACGCAGAAAAGTGAGACCGACTCCAATGTCATACTCTCGCGTTATCCGCACGCATCACTGCGCCCAGTGATACGCGTGCGGCGGTCGCATCTCATACGCGAGGTCACGCGGGGATGTGTCTCGCATCTCATACGCGAGGTCACGCAGGGATGTGTCTCGCATCTCATACGCGAGGTCACACGGGGATGTGTCACTGGGGATCACTGGGGATACCCTTAACAGCGCCCAGTGATACGCGTGCGGCGGTCGCATCTCATACGCGAGGTCACGCGGTGATACATGTCTACCGCCCTTGCGTATCATAGGGGGAAATCATCACGTAGTGAGACCAACTCCAATGCGGGCTCCAATGTCAGTATACTCTCGCATTGTAAGATTGCCTAAATTTAGCTTAATTCATGTTGGCTCCAGCTCCTACACCCCATGTACAAATTGACTATCCGTGCGCATGCGTTTCATGAGGTAAGAATAGAAGACATAAAACATACGCGAGGTCACGCGGGGATGTGTCTCGCATCTCATACGCGAGTCTCATACGCGAGGTCACGCAGGGATGTGTCTCGCATCTCATACGCGAGGTCACACGGGGATGTGTCACTGGGGATCACTGGGGATACCCTTAACAGCGCCCAGTGATACGCGTGCGGCGGTCGCATCTCATACGCGAGGTCACGCGGTGATACATGTCTACCGCCCTTGCGTATCATAGGGGGAAATCATCACGTAGTGAGACCAACTCCAATGCGGGCTCCAATGTCAGTATACTCTCGCATTGTAAGATTGCCTAAATTTAGCTTAATTCATGTTGGCTCCAGCTCCTACACCCCATGTACAAATTGACTATCCGTGCGCATGCGTTTCATGAGGTAAGAATAGAAGACATGAAACATAGCAACCCCGGGTAGCAACCGACCTGTTTTTTGGTTATTTCCATAGTAATTGAATAGTTTTGCAAAAAATAGTGTCCAATGGTTTAATGGCAATATGTACTCAATCAATGTACGCAAAAATCAGAGTTGAAAGTCAAGCCATCTCTGAGAACACTCGCGGACAAGATTTAAGTTCGTCCTTTTATTTATATAGATAGATGATGATCTGGGACGGGTTATAAGCTATAATGGCTGAAAATCGTACAGGATTGACCAAGATATAAGGAAACACAGGCCAAATCCAGAGTTTTTTCAGACTATTGCTACTGGCCGTGTTTGATTATCTCTATGCGTACTGCAACCATGCATTCCACTATTTTGTGCTCAAAAGGTCCATGTCAATCTTACCTTAAATCTGGTCATTTTATGGTACTTTATAAAGTACCATAACATGACCAGATTTAAGGTAATGATCGCTCTGATGAGTATCAAGTTGCTTTTTGTTGCATTTATATTTTGGTAATAATTCTATTTGTTTAAATGTAATTTTTGTGACTTGTTATTGCAATGGTTTAAATCAGATCAGAGAAGGTACTGGTACCTCTATATGAAGAGGTATTTTGCAAAAGGGCCTACATCCACTTTGGTGCTTATTGAGAAAAAGTCCAAAAACTGTTTCTAAATATTCAAGATGAGCAATTGAAAAACTGAATGGATTATGAAAGAGGTACACTACATACTAATTGAAATTGAAATAAATTTTAAATGTGCTAGTTTTAATTTTTTTTTAAATCATGTTTACATTTTTTGAAAATTTGGATGTAGGCCCTTTTGCAACAAAACTCCATCTGTTTGTACATAAAGAAAAAATACCACACACAAAAAATCATTTATTTTAATCATTTAAAATAAATAAGTTTGATATTGAAATGTATAGGTCACAATCATATGTTTCAAGGAAATAAAGTCATTTTTTTCAAAAATACCTACATCTCATTGTAAACAGCCAAGTTGTTGTTTTGTTGCAAAAGGGCCTGTATCCCGATTTAATTCTGGATACAGGCCCTTTTGCAACAAAACAACAATTTCAATGGCTGTTTTCAATGAGATGTAGGTCTTTTTGAAAAAAATGACTTTGTTTCCTTGAAACATATGATTTTTCCCTATACATTTCTATATCAAACTCATTTTTTGAAAAAATGCACCATAGCCCTTTTGCAAAATACCTCTTCATATGTTCTGCGTTTGAATCAACACATTCTTGTGCATTCTCCAGAAAATAACTAACTAAATAAAATGGATGATTTTAATATAGCTATTTGTGTGAACTGTCGTGAATTTTTACCAAGTAGATGATATTTACAAGGATCCAAATTATGGAAATATTTACGAATAGGCAACATATGAAAATATTGGGTGTTAAAAATAACAATTCACTTTTTAGGTCGTCCGTAGGAGAGAGACCTTATGGCAGCATCCTTCGTGTGTGTAGTCTGAGCGTGTGGGGGTGTGTGTGTCAACAATTTGGTATACACTTTTGGTATACACTTTTGGTATACACTTTTTCAACAATTTGGTATACACTTTTTGTTTTGTCCATTTCTTTTCCATACAATGTCCAATTGCAATCAAACTTCGGTCACAGATGCAACATGGGAACCTTCATATGTTAATGAGGTCAAAGGTCACATACCAAGGTCAAAGGTCATCCGAGGTCAAGATGTATATGTAAAAGTGGCTGCATATGTAAAATTGATTACATTTGTCCATTTCTTTTCCATACAATGACCAATTGTAACCAAACTTTGGTCATAGATACAACATGGAAACCTTCATATGTTAATGAGGTCAAAGGTCACATACAAAGGTCATCTGAGGTCAAGATGTAAATGTAGAAATGGCTGCATATGTAAAATTGATTACATTTTTCCATTTCTTTTCCATACAATGTCCAATTGCAATCAAACTTCGGTCATAGATGCAACATGGGAACCTTCATATGTTAATGAGATCAAAGGTCACATACCAAGGTCAAAGGTCATCCGAGGTCAAGATGTATATGTAAAAGTGGCTGCATATGTAAAATTGATTACATTTGTCCATTTCTTTTCCATACAAACCTAACTTTGGTCAGATACAACATGGAAACCTTCATATGTTAATGAGGTCAAAGGTCACATACCAAGGTCAAAGGTCATCTGAGGTCAAGATGTAAATGTAGAAATGGCTGCATATGTAAAATTGATTACATTTTTCCATTTCTTTTCCATACAATGACCAATTGCAACCAAACTTCAGTCATGGATACAACATGGAAACCCGCATATGTTAATGAGGTCAAAGGTCGCATAGAAAGGTCAAAGGTCATCTGAGGTCAAGATGTAAAATTTAGTACACTTTTTTTTTGTCTCTTGTTCATTTTTCCATACAATGACCAATTGCAACCATTATTATGCAGTTCGAATCTTCCGTCCTATACTTGCAATGCATTGGTAAAGACCTATTATTCTGCAACTTGTGTCACTGAAGTGAACTTGGTGACCAAGTTTTTCCACACTTGGTCAGTGAACTTGGTCAGTTTGGTTACCTGCATGAGTACAATGCAGTCACAAAATGCAGTTAGACTATTTAAAAAAAAAAAATTGTTGAAATATTTTGATAATTTTTTTAGGAATATATTTGGGGGATTTTTAAAAAATAAAAATAAAAAAAAGAGAAATTTTTGGAATTTATTAACAACACAAAAATTTGAATTTTTAAAAAAAAAAAATTTTGGAATTTTTTTTTTTAGGTTTTTTTTAAACAAAAAATTGTAATTTTTTGGGGATTTTAATTTTTTTTATTTTAACAATTTAAGAATTTTTTTTTTTTTTTAGGAAAAAAAAATTAGGATTTTTTTTTTTTTTCAGGATTTTTTTTATTTTTAGGAAACAAAATTAATTGTCTGTTCTTTGGAACAAAAAAATGTTATTGATATTTTTACAATATTATGGGTGATTTTTTTTAATTTTTGTTGATTTTGTTGTTGTTGTCAAGTCAGATTCTCACTGCATAATAATGATAAAATCGGACGGATTTTTTCGCATGATACACAAATATATTGGTCTCGCTATGAGTTTTAAAAATATTGTGCTCGACTGCGTCTCGCACAATATTTTTTAAAACTCATAGCTCGACCAATATCTTTGTGTATCACGCTCAATCCATCCGATTTTATATCAAACTTGGGTCACGGATGCAACATGGAAACATTCATATGTTAATTAGGTCAAAGGTCACATACCAAGGTCAAAGGTCATATGAGGTCAAGATGTAAAATTAGCTGCATGTGTAAAATTAATTACATTTAAACAGGTGAAGTACAATTGCAACCAAACTCCAGGATGTTTATTTTCTTTTTTATATCCTGGATCCGCTAGTGGTCTAACCTCTTTCTTTCTAGATGCCTGTGGTTTGAGATCCACCTTGTTTTTAATCTACCCATATAAACGGACGACCTATTTGGGACCGCTGTCCCTATTTTTTGTTTGTATGGAGTCGCTCAACCTTACATGTCGTATCACGAAACAGGAATGAGTTTGTTTTGATAAAGCAAAAGTACCACTCATATTGACCAAATTTTCACAAAATTGTGGATAAATGTTTAATATCATATCATGCACAAGGGGTGGAAAATATATTATGAACATGTTGGTAAAACTATTTGTTGAATAAATCCATTATTTTAATCACGTTTTAAAAGTCTTCCGATTGGGAAGACAAAACCGTCTAAATGTCAGTAACATAATGGATTTGTTCAACAAGTTTTTACCAACATTTCAATCAACAATCCTGATGGACTTATTCAAAAATATATTATGAAGAAGTGTCACAAAGTGAGGTTCCTTTTCACAGATCAGATAAGCAAACTTGGTGAAACCACATATCTTAAAAGTGTAGATATTGGCACACAAATATTTATTGAAAAAGTTGTAAATAAAGGGCGAGTCAAAAAGAACCTGTTATAGTGGAAAGAAGCTATTTTGTTTTCAAAACCAAGTTGAAGTTTGAAACTTTTTAAATGTTGAAACAATGATATACAGGGTGTCCCAAAAGTCTATGCACGACTTTGAAGCTTTGTATTTCACAAAATATAAGTCGTATTGAAAATATGAATACATATTTAGAAAAAGGAGATGTGGGAAATAATTTTGATACCAAACATTGGAGTAACATCTGTTTGTAATGCCACCCTAGAAGTAAAATATGTATTACTGCAAAAATGTAATTTTATACGTCGGAGGAATAAAATTCATAAATCCATACCTATTGAGATTAACAAAAAGACGGGTAGAGTTGGTTACACGGAAAGTGATCCGTCAATTGTAATGTTTAAACATTTTACATTACAGTGATCCCATCATAATAACAAACTATATATATCACACAGAGTTTTCGTTTCTACAGTGAAATCTAGTTTAAATGTTTTCCATTTATACAGAGACGTGTGCTAATGCAAAAACACAGACCTAAAACATTAAATAACGTAACAGAAAAGTGAACACAAACACATCACACAGCGAATAAAACTCTTTGCACTTTTAGCTGATGCATGTCTTATGACATCAATGTGACTTGTTGATCTACCAGTCTTTTTTCTACCACATCGAGACAAATCATGCACAGTTCCTGTGTTCAAAAATGTATCCACCAACTTAAGAATGGACATTCTTCCTGGTGCGCGTTTCACTTTTTAAAAAAATCTGAACTTTTGTTGAGTAAGTTGAACTGAATTTGTTTCAGCGTAGAACCATACAATTTGTATTCGCTTATCTATGCTGTAAACCATCTTGAATGAAGACTTTTGCTGTGCAATGTTATCTACTATACCTATTTATGTTGTGAGTGACCGAGTTTGGTAATAACATTAATGTTGCAAGGTAAGCAGTGAACTGTGACTAATGCGCAACGTTGCTTTCATATCGTTAATTTATGCGCACCTGTTTTAGCAACAAATGTGTGGTACTTGGGTGGGTTTCACATGGCCAAAAACTTTCAACCAGTTTTATAATGTTGTGGGTTCACCAATAGGGTTGTGTTTGGTATCAAAATAATTTCCCAAATCTCGTCTATCAAAATATGGTTAAATTGATACCATATGATTTATATTTTATGAGATATGACTCTTCAAAAACGTGCATAGACTTTTGGGACACCCTGTAGTTGTTATCAACTTTGTGTGAAAAAAAGTCAATCGCATTTTCCGTTTTTCTTTGGTGAACATTGTTACTGCACAACACAATTTACGCGTCTGTCCATGAAACACAATGATTTTCAATTGACAATGCACACATTGTATTTTCACATTTGAAATCCCGCCAGCAAACCTTGGAATGATTTTATATTTGTATTCAAATTTAGAACATCATTGGCAATTCATAGCACAGATAAGTTCAATTGATTAAATAAGTTAATCATAATGTAAACAAGAAAGGATGCATTAAATTACAATTACGTCACAAATTTACTCTAGTTTTCAAATTGGAATGAGAGACACATTTTGCAATCTTATGCATGTTTTGGGTGTCTCATGGGCAAACATGTGAAACAGGTGCATCGATAAAAGGCTCACCATACACAAATGGAAAATGCTATTGACTTGATTTGTTCACACAATGTTGGTTTCAAAAATGAGATTTTTGTATCAACATTTTCAGAAATAAATAATTTTTCCAGTAACACACATCATTATCCCCATAACACAACCCCTTTCAGAGTTATAGCCAGTATCACAAGGCATCATCTTCATCTCCCCAATGTGTTTAAAAACATCAATAGTCTTACTTAAAATGGTCAAAATGGAGATGAGGCCTTGTGGTTCCGAGCCCTCTATATCATTCTTGCAACGTTTAAAAATGTACAAACTTCAACTTGGTTTTGAAAATCAGATGGCTTCTTTCCACTGTTGCACTCACCCTGTACAGCGTGTCCCAACATAATGGGTCCAAAAACTAGAGATCATATCACTTAAAACATAGGCAACATATAAAAAGTAAATATATCTGACCTAATTGGTAAAATTGTGAGACCAATCTGATGTTACCTTTTTGAAATACAAACCTTTAAATAGAGCGTGATCAGAACTCGTTTTTGCTCATGAACCGCCATGCGTTGCATTTGAACATCGTTTTGCCTTGGAATTTATTCTTTGCAATGACTTAGAGGAAACATATCTTTGTCATATTAACCTAGAGACACAAGTTTTCCATTTTCTAAAATGTTAGATTCTGTTTTGTAAATGAAATACGGACAGTTTTGGGTTCCGAATCATAAAATTGCAACCCTCAACACAGGCAGGTCATTGTATGAAGCATATTTTTGAGTTTTTAAGATCAATCAAAGCCTAAAAAAGCTTAAGAGATCTCATCAATGTATTTTCTGAAAAGTAATGAACCAAAAATGGTTTGCAACAAAATCATTGAATTCCATTTTCTTAACCGTTATAACGGAAAACTTCTGTCTCTATATGAACCCTAACAGCCCTGTATGCTACAAAATACTACCTCCAAGTGCATGTGTGGACGGTTTCTGATGACATAATTAACCAATCCTATATACGCACAGTATACTGCACGAACAGGCTGCTGAGAGTTGTGGCCGGGGTTTTTGGTCCGGATGGTCCTGGTTGAGGAGCTGCGATTTATTTGTTGATTTCTCTCCCAAAATTGTGATCCCGGTTAAAAACCCGGTTATGGGGTTCGGGTTAATAATATTACTAGCGGAACGCCCGTCCTTCGGACGGGCTCTCCCGCTAGGGAGTAGGGCCTACCAGATAGAACACCTACATATGAAACAACACATAGGCCTAAGTGTTGGAAAATTTATAACGAAACACACAGGAATAGAACCCCCGCCCGCCCACGCCCCGTGGCATATTTCAACTCCAAGGCCTAAACCTTAACCATCTCCCGTAGCCCACCAGTCACTCCCCGGCGCCCTGCCCCGCCCCGCCCGCTCCATATCCGTTACGCAATTTAGCATCACATTTCTTCATTAACCCCCTGCCTCCCAAACCACATTACACCCCCATTCGTCACCGCCCCCGCCCCGCCCGTGGCATATCTCAACCCAAGGCCTAAAGTTCCCGTCCCGCGGTTTATATATCTCAACACCAAGGCCTAACCTTAACCATCTCCCGTATAGCGCGGCGTATTTCTGCAATATTTGTCCGCCAGCGTGTCGCATACAGTATCAAATCCCACATCTGACACCATGTTACGTAATTTAGATTCACCATATCATGTTTTGTTTTATCAGAAACCACATTATTTCGTTACCTTATGACCCGCTGCCCGTATCGCCCTGTGACTTGGAATGTATGTACGATTTATGATCAGAAATGTAAATCGGCAAGAAAATCGGCTTTCAATTTTTTTCGATGTTGAGGGCGTACCCTGGAAAGGTCACATAATATACCTTTAATCAAGCCCTGTGACTATTAATGTATTATATATTATTGGAAAGGAAATAGGTCCAAGACTCCATTGCTGGTATCAAATTTCACTCAAAATACTATTTTTCAACATTTGTTGGACAAGGTAACATAATCAGTTTTTGGTTTAAAAATTGCTAAAATTGCACCAAAATCATCTAGACAATTCTCTAGGATCTTTTTATTGTTGAATTTTTAAGATTTGTTTCCCAAAAATGTATACTTTTTTGAGCATCACGTCAATTATGTTCAAAAGTTCCAGCACTTGGTAAATTCCATATTATTAGGGTTAATGGCCCGCAGATATATTTGCATCTGTAAATATCTATAGGGGGTCCTCTCTGGCGATCGTACGTGTCTTTGACATAGTAATCAGAGACAATGCTCGACTAGAGGGGACCCTAGCAAGACAAAGAGGGAGGCTGGGATTTCATTACATGAAATGGGATAAAGTAGGTATTTATACTTAAATTGGTCTGGTACAATAAAGGGGTTTAAAGTTTTAATGAATCATACTGAATTCAATCTTCAGATGTATTTATATATGTAAAATAAAAGGTCAGCCCTTTTCTTGTTGGGTTCTGACAGAAAACAAAAGAATATTGTTAGTATGCGGTGACAGGTTTTCCAGACATCCATCCTTTACCATGTATTTCTTCTGAAGCCCAAATCCACCATGAAATAGATATTTAGCTTGTTTTGTCCGCAATTTGACCCCTGAATGTGTAAGCTGTCGACAGGATTTAGAAGAATAAGAAAAAAGTACAATTTTGTCTCGAAAATGGTCAATTTTGGTCGATTTTAGGCCCTTGTTGATATGTAACAAACCCAATCAAAACATCTTATTACACGTTTTTATAGTCATGCATTGGTTACAGTGTAATAATTGATAGCTCAATAAATCATATACAGGGTGAGTCAGAAAGAACGGGCACTTTTTTGGCGAAAGCACCAAAGAAATATTAGGCCTTCATATGCAAAACCAAATATAGTGTACAAAGAACACATATTTGGCTTTCGTTCAAAAAAAGAATTTTTGAATTCGAACATTGCGTCATAAAGTTGCAACCATTTAAGAAGAACCCGGTATTTTAAAGCCAAATCCACGGAATGGCAGTAACCTACATTATTGTTGATTACCTGATTCTGAGATGCTGATCAATGAAACTAGTGACAAAACTGATAAGGCACATGAATGTTGGATACAATATCTTAAAATGACTGGAAATAAATAGAACTGTGTAATTATAAGTAATACAAAGCATGAAATCAACAAGCAAAAGTAAAAGGAGGCATATCTACCGTTTCAGGAGGTAAACTCCATTAGAATACTTTTAGGAATGGCTTGATAATTCGAACATTCCGTGGATTCGCTTCAGATTTTGGGGCTTTACTCAAATTAGTGTAACATGATAACAAAATGGTCGAATTTTAAAATTCTTCTTTTGAATGAAAGCCAAATTGTAGGTCTTGAAAGCGCTACCATTACATTGGAATATGCATGCCTACATCTTTTGTGACGCTTTTGTGGAAAAAGTGCCCGTTCTTTCTGACTCACCCTGTATGTGGGTTAACTGGCATTGCTATATGCTATCAACTAATATAGATTACCAACAAAATATGTCCTCCATGCACTGAATAAAAATATAAGAAAAATGGGCCAAAGAATCCCCATTATTTGATATTTAGAAAGTGAATACACTTCTGATAGCTTAACTTGCTATCTACTGCTGCTGATAGCATTGTATTCACTTGCTATCTACTCATGATAGCATTACTTGCTATCTACTGCTGATAGCATTGTATTTACTTGCTATCTACTGGCGATAGCAATAGATTCACTTACTATTATTGCTGATAGCATACTTGCTATCTAGTGCAGATAGCATGATATCTACTTGCTATCTACTAACTGCTGATAGCATAATTTTCAATTACTATCTACTAACTGCTGATAGCATTGTATTCACTTAGTATTATTGCTGATAGCATTAGTTCGCATCAGTTCCAAATTGGGAAAGCCTGTTTGCAACAGCGAATTAGTTCAAAAGAGCGTCGCACGCAAA